>PIJX01000034.1:0-163180 GCA_002927005.1 Aspergillus pseudoterreus
TACCGCCACTCCGCAATAATTTATAACGCTATTTTTTCTGCCGGCAGTATCTATTCAGGGGTTTTATAGAAGATTATTCTGGATACTACATTGAAGTTGTACAACTTGCTTAGTTTTACTAATTAGCTACTTATTCTAAGTATCTTGTAAAGATGCAAGTTATCTTGTTTAGATACTATAAATAACTCTATATAGCTAGGTAGTATAGGTGCTTATATATATATATATATATATATACAAAAAGTTAATTTATCTAAAAAATAATTAGATTCTTCTTATTATCTTCTTCTTCGTTCTTCTCTTTCTCTTCTAAATTAATTAGATTACCCTATTTATCTTCTTTAAAGTCTAAGTTAATTAAACTCTAAAAGAAACTAAAAGCTCGAACTAGCTAGCTTTCTTCTTTAGTTTATATAGCTAGAGTACTGGCTAGCATAATATCTATTTAATTCTTATTACATACGGAGTAACGGATTATCTAATTTAACTATTTATAATTAGTATATACTCCGCTAAATACGCCTAAAATATAGCGATATTTAAGAAATATACGTATATCTAGATTTCCGCAATAGCTAGTATAGAATATAGATAATATATATCTATATAATTAAATAAAAAAAGCGTAGATATATAACTAGTGTTACTCTTTAATTTAATATAATATAATTTTACCGCGATTAAATTCTATATTAATTCTTAGAAAGGCGAGAAGTTAATAATTATATTATATATATATATAAAGCGCTCTAAAAAACTAGAACTATTTATAGATAAAATAGGATTATAATTAGCTAGAAGACTTTTATATATATAGCGAAACTATAACTATAGAGTTATAGCTAGGTAAAGAAGGTCGGAGAATAAAGATATAGAATAATAGATATTATTATATAAATATATATATTAGTATTATTTTCTAATACTATATAGATCTATCTCTAATCTATATAATTTTTAAAGCTTTAAATTAGATAGAGATAAGAGGCAGAGATACATATAATATAGTAGTAATAATAGTAGTAGTAATAGTAGAGGTAATTATAATAGCAAGGAAGATAATAAAATTTAACTAATATAATAATATAAATAACAACTAATTATTTAATAATTAAATAAAAAAACTATCTATATTTTCTTATACGTCTTTCTCTAAAAATTAAGGAATTCTAGACTATATTTTTTTATTCTCTGCTTATTTTCTTTATTTAAAGTATAACTTTTTCTTATATAATAGAGATTAATATCTAAAATATTTAATAGAAGATACTACTTCTGAATTTTCTATACAGAAGATAAGTATATAAATAATAACTATATAGATAAAAAATCGGAGTTATCTTATATACTATCTTTCTTTTACTTAATTTTAATTTTTTTTTTAATTTTTTCTTAATTAAAGAAATTTTTTTATTCTCTAATAGCTTAGATTTAATTTTCTAATTATTATATAACTAACACTTGATTACTAAATAAATTTAATATTTCTTTTTTAGTCTATTTATATAAGAATTAAACTAATTTTAAAGAAGATTTTCTACTATCTATTACTAATCTATAGTTTAACTAATATAAATTAGTATTTTTTTCTAAATATAAGTAGCTAGCTAAAAGATATTACTATATTATTATATAAATTAAAGATTAGATAAAAGAAGATTTTATTAAATAAAATTATTTAAAGATTTAATTGTATAATAAAGGATTTTAGTCTTTACTTATTCTATAATTATTAATATATTTTCTATAGCTAGTTAATAAAAATAAATCTAGCTTCTTTAAAGTAGCTTTCTTAATATCTTCGCTTTTTAAAAGATAAAATCTAATAATTGTTTTATACAATAATAAATTATTATTAAGAATAGATAACTATCTATATATAGATACTAGCTAATATCTAGTTTATTAAATATTCTTAGATATATATAGATATATTAAAAAACACTAAAATATCTAAATTACTGCTAGTTTTATTTAAAATATTAGTAGTATACGAGGTACAATTAGTAAAGAATTAGTTAAATTAATAATTTAAGAAGGAGAAATACCGCAGTATTTATATAGAGAAGTAGAATAATATTATATACTAGTCTCTCTATAGAAAAAAGTCTAAGATAAAGCTATTTTAATATATAAAAGATATAAAGAAAAAAAAGAATAGTAGAAATTAAGAAAGCTTTATTAATATATCTAATTTATATAATAAAGAAAAAGAGAGAAAAACTAAAATAAAGTTTTAAATAAAGAATTAGTTATATAAAATTATACTATTCTAAGTTTTTAGTTTAATATACTAATTAGCCGCGTAAATAGTGTTAAAAATAGCTCTATATAGTGTTTAATATATATTATAAAAATATAACGAAGTTACAGATAAGTTATACGAAAAAGTATAATTTTATTAAATAGTTAAATAGAGAGAAGATTATTAGAATTAAATTAAAGTTTTTAGAAGGCTGTATAGCAGAATTACAGAATAAATTAAAGAAAATATTTATTAGAATTTAGTAAAATTAAATAATTAGTCTTATATATAAAAATAAAAAAAATAAAATTTATACTAAATTTTTATATATTTTTTTTAGCTGTTAAAGAGTAGGGTTATTAACTAAATAGCTATAATTCTAAATACTATTTTAAGAATAATAGTAAAGTATATATAGCTTATCTCTAATTAAATTTAGATAATTAGACTATTATTAAATTTAATAGCAATTCTATATTTAAATAAAATAGCAGAGTTCTATATAAAGAATAGAAATATAGATAGTATAGAAAGTAATTTAGTCTATAAAAAATAATCTAGAAAATAGACTATCTTTACTAAGAAACTTAAAATAGTTCTAATTATATTAATATTAATTTTGTACGAGGATAGAGAAACTTATCTACTATTTATATAGTGTTTTCTTTAATAGCTACTCTTACTAGGCTTTAATTCTTTAATTTTTAGTACTCCGGCTGGAGATCTAATAAAAATTTAGTTAGATATTAGACTTTTATATATAGCGAAGCTAAAGATATATAAATTTAAAAAAGACTATCTTAAAGCTTTAATTAGACTAAATTTATAATAGAAGAAGTTATATATTATTTATAGTATCTAGATATTAATATAAAATACTAACTATTATTTAAGCAGTAATTCTATAGTAAATCTATATAATATAGCGAGAGTATATATTAATTACTATATAAATTTTAATTCTATACAACTTTAATTTAAGATAACTATTAACTAACTAAATAAAATTAGGCCTAAATATAATAAATTCGTCTTATTTTCGCTAGAGATTATATTTTTAATAATATATAGTATTAAATAAGATAGTTTTATAGGCAGAGAAAAAGTAATTACTAGATATATTAGTTCTTATATAAATAATTAAAAGATTTTCTTACTATTTAATAATATAGTCTTTACTTTAAATATACTAGTAAAGAAGCTTCTTTCTATAGCTTTAAATAATTTTTTATTCTATTTTTTGTACGAAAATTTTAAATATTTTCTTTTTTTAAAGCTATTAAGCTAGGGGATCTTGAATTTATTAAAAAAAACTAAGCTATATATATAGACGCTTTAATATATAACTAAAAATATAGAAGCTATCTTTCTGTAAAATAAAGAGAAGCTCTTTATTTTCTAGTCTAATTTAGAAAAATAAAATATAAATTTAAATATAGAGAAAAAAGTTAGAAGTAATTATATAATTTTACTAACAAATCTCCTATTATTAAAGGTAATTTTTAAGCATATATTTACTAATTTAAAGATTATATTTCTTCTAGAGAAATATACGGATTAAATTAACTAAAGTAGAAGAGAAATATAATAAGATAATTTTATCTCTATACAGCTCTAAATTAATAGCTTTTCGGCTACGGTTTAAAGAAGCTATAATAGATAGTAGATCTAAAAATTTAGTTAACTTTATATAGACTTTAGAGAATATTATATTTATCTAAATATTATATAAGAATACTATTGTAGTCTCTTTAATTATTATATTAAATTTAATATAAATAAAGAATTCTAAAGAGGAAAGCGGAGGATCTCACGGTGAAGGAACTTAGTGGAAAAATTGAATTATTGCGGAGTGGCGGTATTGGCTTGCCGTACCATAGCCTCCTCCTCTTTGCGGCGTAACTGGATTTCTAACAATTTTTCACATCGTCATCTCCTATCATTGAGGCTTAAGTTCCTCGTCGTACGCTGACACAACAACCCCTACTTTTAAGAAGTATTCTTCTGCGATACTTTTTCCAGGGCAGCGACTGCTTACGAAATAAGTTGATGTAAACTGTAGGGTTAACAGAACCGTGGATGTTACAAATAGAGTTCCTTATCCCAATGGCGTCTGGCTGAATTAGAATCAAAAACAGGGGACTTCCCGGCATAGATTGGAGCTACTGAAGCAGTATCATCCCGAAATTAGAACCCTTCTTGAACAAAGTCAAGAGGTCGCTGTCTTTGCCTATCGATGTCATTCAATAACAAGTTCTAGACGTGTATCACAATCATGAGTTTACCTATGGGAGTGGGTTAGAGCCATGTATACTAGTAATTTAAACAAAAACTACTAAAACAGGGTAAAAATACCTAACTTAGCAGTAAATGTCGTTGGTAACAGCTATCACGGTTTGCGTGATTAATGGCCTGTGATTGGTCGACCGGAGGGCATCCACCAATCTATAGCCGTGTGGCGCAGCCCTACTTTCTACTCCGTACTAGCAGTCGGATTTCTGCCGGGGGTTCTGCCCGGCGTTTTCCTGATCAAGAAGCGCATTTTAGAATTACTGCCCTGCCCTGTCCGACCAATAATTCGCCCTATGCCATTAAAGAATCCTAGATTTTTGTGCAATAGGACAGTGGTTAGCCCATAATGCAATGCTCAGCCGCAGTGAGCGCCACGTCACTTGGCTGGGGTTGGAAACAGTGAGCCAGCCCCTCACGAATGTCAGCGAAGTCTCCCAAATCCCCTGGGAACGCTGGAGGTAACCACCAGTATTATCCGCGGACAAGATGCCTTCCTTCCGCGTCAAGGCCCGGTTCTGGAAAAAGTCTCGGTCAGATGGACCGGCGTCTGTGGAGCGCAAAACCAGCCAACAACAGAACACCCCTGACCAGCGGAAAGACAGTCATCAGCAGAGCAGCCACGCACTAGAAAATGGTGAACAGTCGGCATCGACGACATCGAAACCCCCAGATCTGTGGTCGGAGGCGGAGAAACGACTGCGCCAGGACGAAAAGATGAACCGAGTGATGGACGAAGCCATCGAGATTCTGGAGGAGTTCGGAATGAAAGTCGGATCGTACGCCACAGCGGACCGCCAACAGCTCAGCGAGTTTCTGGATGCTAGGGTCGACGACCTGGAGCAGAAGAAATGGATTGTCCGGGTAGGCGGCCACAGCATCGGAGTCCAGGACCAGCTCACCCGGATATTTAAGAATGTTCTGGTGGTGAAGGACATCGTCACTACTGCGGCGGCTACAAGCCCCCCAGCTGCCATAGTCTGTGCCAGTATGACGGTCAGTATGCAGGTAAGCTGCCTCGCGAATGGCTGCAAAGGACCATAGCATCCTAACTCGCAATCAGCTTTACATACAGGCGGTTGAGCAGCATGACCAACTTCTGAACGGATTAGAGATAGCCTCAAACCTCATACCCCGTCTCCACGCGATGGAAGCCCTCTACTTGCACTCGAATGCCGTCCTGGACAAGAGTTTCATGAACAAATTTAGGGAGAGAATGATTATCCTGTACTCCAAGGTGCTGGAGCTTCAGGCGCGGGCATTGTCCTATCTAAGAAAGCGCTCGGTCTCCCGCATATCCAGGGATATTCTAAAACAAGATCCATGGGAGGCGTTGTTGCAAGACATGAATAATCTTGAACGCGAAGCACAGAGTTTCACGGCCCTAATCGACAGAGCGGAGCTGAATAAAGCTTATGAGAAAGTCCAACGAAAGCTCCAAACGGCGGTGGATGGCTTCCAGGCGTGGCAGACCAAGTCGAGCCGTGACGAGAAGGTGAAGAGATTGTTCAAAATGCTCTATACCTCTCCGTACCGGGACCGGAAGGATCGAAATGCGAAGAATGTCCCGGGAACATGCGGTTGGTTTACGGGCCATCCTCGATTTCGAGCCTGGATTGAACGTGACCAGCAGAGCCTTTTGTGGGTGTCAGCAGATCCGGGATGTGGAAAATCGGTCTTAACACGACACCTGGTGGATGAAGCCCTCGTAACCGCCGCTGGTGAGAGAACCATCTGTTACTTTTTCTTCAAAGATGAGTTCGAGGATCAGCAAAGCTCGACCAGCGCAATCGCCTCTGTACTGCGCCAACTGTTTTTGGCCAAACCACATCTTCTGCCAGACTCTGTACTGGACCGAATTGATACGGATGGAGAGCGACTGACCCAGTCCTTCGATCAATTGTGGAGTATTTTCGTTTCTGCCGCAGCGAACCCCAATGCTGGAGAGGTGGTCTGCATATTCGACGCGTTGGACGAGTGCCAGGATAATGACCAGCGCCCTGACCGGAGGCGCTTCATTGAAGCTGTGAAAAATCTCTACGGAGACGGCCGCCAAAAGTGCAAATTAAAGTTCCTGATTACTAGCAGGCCGTATGGGGACATACGCAGCGCTTTCCGGGAGCTGACAGACCAGATGCCCACGATACATTTGAGCGGCGAAGGGGAGCCTGAAGTGGAGAAAATCTCGCGCGAGATCGACCTTGTGATTGAAAGCAGAGTGTACGATATCAGCAAGAAGAAAAGCCTGGACCCAGACGAGCGGCAGTTCCTGCAAGAACAGCTTACAGCCAGGCCGAATCGGACATATCTCTGGGTCAGCCTTACCCTGAACTTCATAGAGGGGATTCCGGGATTCACAAAGGGCAATGTTCGTCGAGCAGTGCATGATGAGATACCTGACACCGTGGACGGCGCTTACAACAAGATCTTGAGCAGGAGCCCCGACCAAGCCAAAGCAAGGCGGCTATTGCACATTATCACAGCCGCGAAACGGCCGTTATCCTTGCAAGAGCTCTCGCTGTGCATGGCATTGAGGGGAGAAAACCAATCCAAGCAGGACATCATGGACGAGACAGAGCCGGTCCACCGATTTAGACACACCGTCAGAGACCTCTGCGGTCTGCTGTTGGCGATCGTCGATGACAAGATTTACCTCCTTCATCAGACGGTAAAGGAGTTCCTGGTCCAGCCCCAGCCGCCACTGTCACCCCAGACACTGTCGCAAAACAGTTGGAAACATGCCCTTGTGCCAACCGAATCAAACAAGATCCTTGCCGAAATCTGTGTTTGGTCTCTTCTTGCTCTTGAGGATGGAGCGGAGATGGACAGACTAGATGTTTATTCAGCGCGCTACTGGCCAGTCCACTTCCGAGAAACATCATTTGAGAGCCAGTACAGGATGGCCGTACTAGGTGGCGCTCTTTGCACAAGAGGAACCGACATCTACGAGCTTTGGTCGGTCATATACATACGGACAATAGGCGATCTCCCCCACAATGCGACACCTCTTATCGTTGCAATAATCCTTAGACTTGAAGGGGTTGCCTGCCTACTTGTGGAAACCGGGCTAGCAAAGGCAGACTTCAAAGATGTGGACCGACGAACGGCCCTTTCATACGCTTCTCAGTATGGACTTGAATTCACGGTCAAACTCTTACTTATGACTGGAAAAGTGGACCCGAACTCAAAGGACTTTTTCGACCGAACGCCTCTTCACTTTGCGTCAAGGAACGGGCATGTATCCGTGGCTAAGATCTTGATTGAGTCTGGAAAGGCAGACGTGAACTTGAAGAATCGAGACGGAGAAACACCTCTTCACCTGGCTTCGAAATACGGATATGAATCCATCGTCAAGCACTTGATTGGGACTGGAAAGGCAGACGTCAACTCAAAGAATCGGCACGGAGAAACAGCTCTTTTCTATGCTTCGGGCTACGGGGATGAATCTCTGGTCAAACTCTTGATTGAGAGTGGAAAGGCAGACGTGAATTTGAAGAACCGACACGGACAAACGCCCCTGTTCTATGCTTCGGGAAATGGGAATGAATCTGTGGTCAAACTGCTGCTTCGCACTGCGGATGTGGAAATCAATCCCGAAGACTCTGAGGGTCAAACGCCCCTCTCGTGGGCCGCAGAGAACGGCTATGACAGGGTAGTCACGTTACTACTGGAGACGGGGGCAGTACAGATGGACGCTGAGGATGAGCTTGGTCGGCGTTTGCTTTCATGGGCTGTGGAGGAGGGACATGGAGCTGTAGCCCAGATGTTGCGGGATGCAAGAAAGCCCCAGGTTGACTGACATACCGCAAGACAAAATGGAGTCACTGTATTGTCATCAATCACCGTATATGGAGCCCTTCTTTATACCTACGGACGGAGTACTTCCAAATCTATTATAAGACCCAATATATAGGCAGTTAGCTCAAACTCCCACTAAACGGTCTTCGGCCTGAAACCACTCGGAGCTCTGGATTATGACTTCTAAAAAAGATATATATTGAGCGTCGTGAACTTAAAGCGTCTCATGATGACCGAAGAATACCTAGGGTCGTGAACAGAGAGAGAAAATAGGCAAGGGGGTTAAATGTCTCGGGAATCTGCCCTTCCGAGAGTGACCCTTTTCATCTTACGCACCACCCAGTCAGTTGCGCCAGGAAAGATAAATCATGCGCTAGCAATGTGATTCAGTTCGGAACATGCTTTGTCTGTAATGGGATTTATATATCCACATTGCCCTCCGTTACGCTACGTCCTCAATTCTTTCCGATACCAAAGATCCAAACTTCGTCGTTCACTTCAAACTCTCATATGGGCCCTGATATACAGAGCGAACGAGCCCCTTGGGCTGTCAAACGCGTCGCTGGGGGCGGCGGAGATGGACTAGATGTCGTTATAGAGTCCCAAGGGATCGATTTCGTTATTCGCGTTTGCCAACCACTGCCAGTCAATGATCACGATGCATCCAAAGATGTAGACCAGGACTATGGCCGCCATTTTGATGAAGCCTTCCGTCGCGATGATCTTGAAGAGTGTGAACGACTTCTGGATGAACTCGGGGAACTCCTCGTCGATCCATGCCAGGCATTCATTGACCAACATGGCCTGCAAAGGAGACAGGGAGTGACCTTGGATTGTTATGTGGACTTTCCTCAGGTCCATCTTCAACTTGTTTCTCAGCAGGGGGCTCCCAAAGTCATCGAGTTCCCTGATCCTCCACAGCCCAGCATGCATAGAAGCTTCCCACAGGAGTTGGTTGAGGAAGTACGCGCCGTCCGCAAATTCGCGCTATCGGAGATTAGAGTCATTGATACGATAGTTGAGCGACGCTTATTCAAAGTCTCTGTTGCAGGAGAGATGCTGCTCTGCAAGATGGCGCGCGGAGACGAACTGGCACGTGAGATGGGCTGCTTACACAAAATTTCCCTCCTTGATCACCCTACCATTCGGGCTCCCAAGCTGGAAGGCGTAGTTGGGTGGAATGAGGAAAATACTGGGGTGCTGATGACCTATATCGAGGGCAAATACACACTTGACGACATCCCAATCGACATACATCCCCAGACCATCCGGAAATGGATCATTCAAATCCAACAAACAGTCGAGGCCTTACACAAAAATGATATCAAATGGGGTGATGTTAAGCCAGAGAACATTCTGATTGATCGGAATGACAATGCATGGGTTTTGGATTTTGGTGGAGGTTGGACCGATGGCTGGGTTAGCGAGCAGCTGCATGACACCAAGGAGGGTGACCTGGAAGGCTTGAACAAGATGATTAGTTATTTAGACCGTCTTGGAAGTAAAATAGAGGGAGATTTACCTCTATGATCCGTCTTCTTCGCGTGAACACTTTCGTGGATTGATTATGCTTCAGTGTGTGTGGGTACCGGTATGCCGTGGCTTATGAGGGGCGTTTGAAGCCAGCGTACCAGAATGCGTAGGCCAGTTTGCAGATACAATTCTAGACTGCTAGGCCCTGGAAAATATATCGAAACGAACCAGCTGTTGGATGTTCGCCAGTCACGAAGGGACTATATGGAGTTCATTATTTATACGTATACTTATACAGCCCCACCGGCACGTGGCGGGTCGACGATAAAAGATAAGCCTCTATAAACCTCACTTCCTCCACATCCAGATAGCACAGTCATTCCTTTCTATAGTACACCATGACACCCCCATTGATTGTGCTCCCTCGCCCAGGGACCGCACCCACCAACACACCACCCCTCCCCGCCCCATCCGAAGCCGCATTCACCTCAACCTTTGGCACCCTCCTGCCCCCAGCATCATACCTGGACACTCCCCACGGCCGCGCCGCCTACTACACCCTCCCACCCTCATCCTCACCCACATCCCACCCCAACAAGAGCAAGATCTCCCGGGTCCTCTTCATACACGGTGTCCAAACCCCCGCCATCGGCCTGCAGCCTCTAGCCTCAGCATTAGCATCGCGCTTCCCACACGCGGAGTGCGTCCTCCTCGACCTCTGGGGCCACGGACTCTCCGAGACGCCAGTACTCCCACACGAGCCGAGCCTCTTCCACGCGCTGATTGAAGCGCTGCTCACGGAGCTGGGGTGGGCCGACGCGCATTTTGTCGGGTACTCGTTCGGCGGCTCGACGACGGCAAGCTTTGCGGCTGCGCGGCCGGAGCGGGTCACTTCCATGGTGCTCGTCGCGCCTGCGGGTCTGGTCCGCGCTGCGCAGTTCGACGCCGCGCAGCAGAAATACCTGTCCCTCCGCGATGGGAGCGCAGAGGAAGAGGAAGCGGCGCGCGCGTGGATCCTGCAGTGGCTGGAAGGCGGCGAGCTGGTCGTCCCGGATGATTGGGAGGAGAGGGTGGCGCGCGGGGAGGTCGTGGCGGAGGCGGTGCGCGAGTGGCAGATGCGTGAGCATGCGGGCCATCTGGCGAGTGTGGTGGGGATTGTGAGGGATGGGGGGGTGTTCGATGCGCATGGCGGGTTTGTGGAGGCGGTCAGGATGGGGGTTCGGTGTTTGTGTGTGCTGGGGGAGAGGGATGGGTTGTGTAGTGTGCGGGATTTGGAGGGTGTTGGGATGCGGGATGTTGTGGTTGTGAAGGGGGTGGGACATGGGGTGGTGAGGGAGAGGGTGGGGGAGGTTGCAGACAGCATTGAGGGGTTTTGGGGGATGTTATGATATAGTAAGCAGTCCGTATAGAGTATATAATCTTGGAATAGAGGAGTGAGGATGTTGGGATGTATGTACCTCGATATAAATGTCCCAGAAAGGAAAGGTGTCTAGGCACAGACTAAACCCAAAGTGGTCAATCATCGCGATCTCCACTATCCGTACCTTAGTTTAGTATACCATCAGCCTCAATACGAGACGGCATCCCCGAAATTTCTGCCAGGGAGGGAGTCAATGAGGGAGAGGAAGGGTATATATAGGGTCAAGTCCACGGCCCTCATGTCCATCTCACATAGTATTCTCACTGTAATCTGTATTTTGTATTTCACCTCTCTCATCCATCATGTCCATCACGATACCGCCCCAACAACGCAATCTAGCCATCGCTGAGATACTCCTCTTCTCCCTCATCCAACTCATCCAGTTCGTCACCCGGTATCTCCAGGAATGGCAATACTGGCACCACACCCGCCGCAAGTCGCGTCCTCGCTGCATCTTCTACTCCTGGTTCGGACTGATCGGGCTCCTCGCCCAAGGTATGTGCAGCATTCATTCCAAAGCACCATGCACTCTCTAACCAAGTACTCTCGCAGTCCGCATCGCCGGCGCAGCAGTCGTGCTGTCCGACGAGCATCCCAACAAGTCCAAATTCATCGCCGAGATCTCCCTCCAGAGCATCGGGCTCTCGCCGCTTCTCTTTGAAATGAGCCTCGTTCTCTTGCGCAGGTACCCCTCCCCAGCCCTTGACATTTATAAGACTACATCTAACAGAGTAGTGGCCAAACCGGTCGATGGGGTCCCGGAAACTCGCGGTATCCCAAGGCCACCCGCTTCGCGTTGCATTTCTTCCGCTTCCCCGTGTTCTTCGGTATCGTACTCTTCGTCGTTGCGGCTTGCACGGGAGTGCGTGCATGTGCCCTCGCCGGGGCGATTGTGCTGGTCCTCGCTTTTGCGTTTGCGGTATGTCTGACTGCATGGTTGGCCGTCGGATATCGCAAGGTGTTGCCGGCTGCGGGCCGGCGCTGTGTTCTGTTGGTCCTGTGTGCGATTCCATTGTACACAGTCCGCATTGCGTATGTGCTGTTGGCAGACTTTGGACCGGAGAAGTATAATATTGGCTCCGGGGACGTTGGGGTCATGGTTGGGATGGGTCTGTTGATGGAGCTTGGTATCATTGCGTTGTTGTTCGTCGCGCGAGCGGTTGCGGAGCCGTTTTGGACTAGAAAGGGCGTCGAGGGTGAGGTGTTGCCGGAGTGAAGCGTCAGACATCGGTTATGATATGCGAGAAGATAGTGAGGT
Organism: Aspergillus pseudoterreus; assembly: GCA_002927005.1. Classification (NCBI taxonomy): domain Eukaryota; kingdom Fungi; phylum Ascomycota; class Eurotiomycetes; order Eurotiales; family Aspergillaceae; genus Aspergillus; species Aspergillus pseudoterreus. Next base: position 12,484 of record PIJX01000034.1, read on the forward strand.
AATAGCAGTCACTACTTGAAATTCCGCGGCGCCAAAGCGCCATACCGCTGCGACAGCTTCTGTAGCCACCCTTCGATCCATGTCTTCGTCGTGGCATCCCCGACTTCATAGGCCACGCGCAGGGGAAACGCCATCCGCGACGGCCCTAGCAGCCCGCGCGTGTTATACTCAACAGTCTTGCAGATCTGGTCGCGGAAGTACACGACATATGCGTCCTGGCTGCCGGGGGCTCCAAAGCCGCAGGTGCGCAGCAGCTCGTGGACGACGGTCATGTAAGAGTAGTATGCGGCGAAGACGGATGCTGTGTCCGCGCTAGCGAAGCGGAATACAGTCGGGTAGAGCGGATCGCCGTACGATGAGGGGACCTCGCTGGGAGGCGGGACCAGCTGGCTGAAACGCTCGTACCAGGCGTCAAGGTCGGTGCGCATGACGAGGGCCTCGGCGATGAGCTTGGAGATTTTGAGCCGGGTGATCGGGTCGGACGGGTCTGCGGTGCGGAGCTCGAACATGCCGTGGATCAGCCGTGGGATGGCCGTGAACGAGGCAAAGAGATCCTCCACCTGGTCTTGAATCTCGCGCGGGATGAGGTCGTCAAATTGCTGTCGCATCACGGTATGCCACTCGTCTGACGCGAGGAAACACTCTTCTCCCGAGAAGACCGAGTGCATGACAATCAGCCCCCGGGCCGCCTTGAGCAGGTTACACTCAAACTCCCCGCGATACCGACCCGGCCCACGGAATCTGACCAGCTGGCCCAAACCCTTGGCATGCTTCATCCATGAGACCGAGTCGGAGGAATTCGCAAAAAGCTTCTCTCATTAGCATAACCAACGCCCAGTCCAGATCGGAGCAGATCGGAGCGAGAACTCACCTCGTACGTGCACGACACAAGAACAGCACACAGCACCTCCGGACAAAGCGACTGCACGGGATCATCCAGCGCCCTCTGCAGCGCCGTCAACGCCTCGACATATGCAGACCGCGCATACCGCACCGCCTGCACATTCTGCGTCATGCTGCCGATATGGTGCGCGACGAAGCAGCGGACGGTGGCATCCAGCGTCGGATTCCGGCCATAGACGTTCGGCAGGAAGCGCAGCCATCGGGCGGCTGCGTACGCTGAGGTTGTTGAGTACGGCCAGGAGAGCTCGTCGATGAGGTTTTGTAAGCTCTGCGCCATGTTTAGGCCGCTTGATGGTGTTGATGAGGGAGTGGGCGGGCTGCGATGAACTACCGCCTGGCCTGCCTGGCTTCCCGACTGTGCATCCTTGGGACGACGCGGCGTGCGATAGGGCTTTCCAGCCACGAACTTGAACCCGCGTTCATACCCGGGACACTGTTTCCCGTATGTCTCGCATCGTGCGCAGCCGGGGAGCCGCTCGTCGCACTGCTTCCGTTAGCGTGTGCTACGAGGTGGTACACTCGTGGGAGGCTACCTTTACGCGACGTTGCACACAGAGCAGACAGCCTCTGCTTCGACCGGCGGGCATCGCGAACGGTGTGCATGATTAGATGGAGGAGAGCATTGGAATACGAGTAGAGTACGCTGAGCTGAGTTGATGACTAGAAACCGGCTAGCTCTTAGTCAGCCATCCCAGCTAGAGTCCCGACATCGTCGCCTTCTCTGTTCGTCTGTGCCTCTTGAGTTAAAAGACATTTACCTTATAGACCAGAGCATCTAGCATGAAGTCCGTGTTCTAAAACCTCCAGTGCAATCAGACTCCTACACGAATGCGAGCAACATCAAACAACACCCATTTATGCCCCATCCACCGACTATACAAGGCCACTGAATAAGACGGCCCTGACATCCCAACATCAAAATGCAAGACTGGGATCCCACGCAATTCTTCCGCAACGACGGTCCCCCGCACACCCCCTTCGCCCTTGTCATCCTCAACCAGCCCATCAACGAGCGCGCCTATGCCGTGCTACGGAAACATGGTGTGCCCCTCTAACCCATACTGTCCCCGCATTCATCCCCACTAACAAACCATGTACCAGCCTGCGCAACAGTCTGCGCCGACGGCGGCGCAAACCGCTTCTACGCAATGATGAAAGCGCACGGCACCGAGTCTACGGAAGTGCGCACTCCCTACCATCATCACCATCATCACGCATGTAGCTGACGAATGGAACTAGCTCCCCTCGCGGATTATCGGCGACCTGGACTCCATCCACGCCGACGTGCGCGCGCACTACGAGCGGCTCGGCGTGCCCGTCATCCAGGATGACGACCAGTACAGCACGGATTTTACCAAGTGTCTGACGTATATCCGGCGGCATGCTGGTGATCTCGTCCCGTCAGCTCCGGCCGCTGCTGGCGGTGCAGAGACGTGCCTAGATATCCTTATCCTAGGCGGTCTCGGCGGCCGTGTCGACCAGGCTTTCTCGCAGATCCATCATCTCTATCTCATGGCGCAGGCGGAGGATCAGCGCGGGTCGCGCGGACATCTCTACCTCGTTTCTGAGGAGAGTATCACGTTCATCCTGCGCCCTGGGCAGAATGTGATTCGCACGCCGCGGGCGAACCGGCCAAGGGATGACAGCCCCGACCACGTCGGTGGTGAAGGCGGACATCTCCTCGAAGAGAATGTGGGCATCATCCCCCTGTCCGGGCCGGAGTGGATCTCGACGCGCGGGTTCCAGTGGGATGTGCAGGACTGGCGAACAGAGATAGGCGGGCAGATCAGCACGAGTAACCATATCCGCGCGGATGAGCTGGAGATAACAACGCGGGGGGCGATATTGCTGACGCTTGAGTTGGCGTCGAGGTTTAAACGGGATCGATAGCGGTGCGCGCATTGCAGTGGATTAGTGCATGTGTAGATAAATAGATTCTCCTAGACGGCTACTGTACGTAGTAGCATAGATTTCAAACAAGCAATAAATCACCGTTAATCGGAACAAATCAAAATATCCGTCATCACGCCGACCCGAAAGAGAGGATATCAAAGACGTGGCTGCAGCCAACACCAAGCACCGCCAGCCGCCGAACGACCCAAGAAACAACCACAGGAATCCATCTACAAACAGAAACTTGCAAAACAAAAGTCAACACGCAATTCCAACCCTACCAGTCAACCCTACACACCCCTCATATACTACTTCCGGAGAATCGCCTCGTACAGGGTCCCAATCACTCCGATGGCAGACCCGGTCAACATACCAGCCCAGTGACCCGGCACGGCGGCATTGACCTTCGCCACCGAGTACGTGCTATACAAATGCCAAAAGGTGAAGCGGTTCGCATACACCAGGTACGAGATCAGCGCCTTGGTGATGTTGAAGCTGAGCGGGTCAAAAGTCGTCTGCGCGGCGCGACTGCGGCGGGTATGCGCCGCCGGTCCGGAGCCTGTATGCGCCAGGCTGAGGTTGAAAAAGTACGCCGCAGTCAGGGGCACAACCACGCTGGTGAGCAGCCACAGCGAGAACGGCGCCCAGAAGGAGCCGTCGAGGAGCACGAACAGGTCAGGGACCTTCACGGCGAGCTCGGGGGTGTGCAGGGCGGCCACGGGCGGAATGGTGGCCAGGTAGCGCAGCGGCAAGATCTGCCGGATGAGACCGTAGGCCTCGAGAGCGAGCACAAGAACTTCGACGGCCTTAACGCTACTCAGGGTCGCGCGCAGCGCGTTCGACTGCTCCTGCACGCCGGAGCCGGTCCACGCGTCGGTGACGCTCTTGCGCCACACGGCGGTTTGACGGTCGATCGCGTCGGTCACGACAGCGGGCGACGGCGGGAGCGTTGGTCGGATGGCCACCATGGGGCGGAACGGTGTCTGCAGTGCATCCGCGTCGGATTCATCTCTATGTCTTGTTAGAGGGCATATCAAGCGCATTGCGCGCGCAATCCGGTGGGCAAATTTATATGACAACATACGTCGGCTCGACCTCCTCCTTGGCTTTGGCCTGTCTGCGACGCGCCGACCGGGGCGCATCGCTCGCGGGCGTGTCAGTTTTGGGCTCGCGCTTGATGGGCGATGAGCGACGCGGGGTCGCCGAGAGACGCTTGTAGTATTCGGCGAGCTGGTCCTGTTTGGCGAAGATGGAGCGATTCGCCTGGAGATGCTCGTCTAGCGCAGAGGCGAGTTCGGGCTTGTTGTACTCCTCATAGCTGGGAGACGGGAGGCGGTTAGTCGCGGGGAGAGTGGAGTGCAGACGGCGGACCCAAGGAACGATGAGATGCGATGAACATACTTGTGCAGATCGGTGGCCTCAGCAAAGTCCGCGAGTTGGGACTTGCGCAGTTTCTGCAAATACGGCAGTGCGTTCGACATGATGCGCGGGAGGATCCACGGGAGATGACCATGCGCGAGACAGGAGCAAGGGGGTGAAAGTAACTTGAGAAGTGTTGACGTATAATCAACACGACCAGAAGATGTAGATAGATAGATAAGCGGTAGAAGGTAGATTCGAGATGGGAGCGTGCGAACCAGAATGGTATATCGAGAGAAAGAGAGAAAGAGAGGCGAAGTCCGGGTGGAGGGTGTTAATGAATGTCTTGTTGTTGTTGGGGGGCCTGCGCGGGAACCCTGCGGGAGCCAATCAGCGGGCGCCCCTCGACCGCTTTGTTTACATTTTCGTTATTTTCATGATTTTCGCGAGTATGATTTAGTACGAGCGTGGATCGTCATTGTTCTCTTTCGGTCTATTTATACGTACCTTCCCAAGGAAGACCCAAGTCTATCATACATCGAATTAGCCATGTCTAGTCTATCTCTAATCGTACATCCTCCGCAACAGGGTGTGTATACAACAGGCCAAGAAGTAAAGAAAACGAACACAGCCCTGCCAAAACGCCATTCCACATAGCCATCCAGGTGTGCGCATGCTCATGCATATCTACAAGATCCAAAGACCTATAGGGGACCCGTCTCCCCCATCGTCTGCCATGTCTCCAGCTTCTTCAGCAAATACTGGTACATCACCAGCATCGTGCCGCTCTGAATGCTGGTCCACACGCCGCGAGGCCCAACCCCGCGGAACCACCCTGCGATCCCTTCCGTCTGGTAGATCATCTTCAGGCCCGTGAAGAAGGACGATGTGTCCAGACGGGGCGCCCCCGGCGGAGCCACCGATGTCGAAGCCCCAGAGGTCGAGATCGGTCGCGAGTGCGTGCGCAGAGTCGACGTCGTCTGCGATGCGCCGTGTGCGCGCGGACTCTCCTTGATCGAGGCCGGTTCCGTCGAGGACTTGGGCGTCGCAGTGTCCGGGTTCTGCTGGGTCTGGATGCGCGTCTTCACCACATCCATAGGACAGGTTATGACGCCCGCCATGCCACCGGCCGTGGCGGCCGTCAGGATCTCCAGACCCAGTCCGATGTCCCTCGACCCCACCCAGTTGATCGCCATTTTGTGTTCCTGTTCGTAGAATGCGAATTGCAGCGCGGAGAAGGGGAGGTCGCGAAAGATGGTGGCCTTGTAACCGTAGAACAGAGCTGAGAATCCTTCCTGGCGGACAATGGTGCGCAGCGCATCCGTCGTCGAGCGGTAGTTATAGCCCGAATTGAAATGCGGGTTGTTGTAGCGGCCCTGCAGCTGCAGGCGCGTTTTCAAAACTTCGGACGGGACGTAGACGATCGAGGCAGCGAGATCCGCAAAGAATCCTAGAGACCATCCATCAGCTCCTGTCCGATACTTAAATCCTCCAGCGAAAACCTTACCTCCCGACAAGTACGCAATATTGGCATTGATCCCAGCATCCAACATGCGACGTTTCGTAAACTCATACACTCCAAAGAAGATCACTGTGCCTGGGAAGGATCCGAAAAGCGCGGGAGTAACGCCTCCGTATAAGCCTCGGAGAACACCCTCCTGGCGGTATATGGTCGCATATGACGAGGTCATGGACGTATATTTCGGCGGGATGTGGGGGTCGCCCTGTTGTCTCGTCTTGACGGTATCTAGCGAATGCATCAGCATGTCGCCGCATGTTCCGCCGGTACCGCCCGCAAGCATAGCCTAGAAACCCATTCGGTCAACAATGAACGATCTACACAACCCGGTCTGCAGCGGACCGGCCATTCGTGCCGGCAAACATACATGGAGATACGGAGGCCGCGGCTCCTCTTCCTCGTCGATGGATACCGGGGCATTGTGAACGGAGGAGTCGGCGCCGGGCCTTATCGGAGACGGATGAAAGACATGGTCACCGGTGCTGGCGGTCTTGGAGTAGGCAGCAGTCGACGCAGTCGAGTCCACGGGGGAAGAGTCTGTCGTCGAGAACAGGTTGAACACGCGCGTGGTCAAGCTCATTGCAAGAACACCGCAACCCACCAGGACGTGGTGCGGGCCTAACCACGGGGGTTGGGATGCGGCGGAACGGCTGGTTACCGGAAGACCGCCACCGGAGGATGACGGGGAGGGAAGAAGAGAGTGAGAGGAAAGGAGAAATAGAATTAAAGAAGGTCAGGAAATCTATACAGTCGCCAACGAAAGTCGGGAGGGAAAAGGGCACATTGCACCTCTCGATGAGAAGAAAGGGAATTCGGCCACTTCCCAAACGGGCCCAAAATTTCGGTCGGTTTTCGTTTTCTCCGCGTCCGAGACCGAGTGGCCTCAGGCTGCAACGGGTCGCCACAGCACCGCCTACATCATCGAGAGACTGCTTGGTAATACGGGAATGTTCATAACTAGGTAGTACACGTTGTGTCATTCAAAAATCAATAGTCGTGAATGAAGATGCATCTCGCATCTCCAATCTTGTCCTACGCATTTCTCCCATCCAAGGTCGTCCATCATACAACCAGCATCCAACTCCGTCCGTAAAACATACACCCCTTCGTCATGATTTTCCATCTCCCAGTAATGCCGGGAATAATGGTAGTGAGGTCGTTATAAGCTTGTTGTAGCCAATGAACCAGAGGAATCCTGTGATCTTGTCGAAGCGTAGGTCGCGCAGGTCCCGCAAAGACAGCCGCAGCCCATCCAAATCTATCACGCTTTTTCTTGCAGCCGTTCGCCATAGATCCGGGGCGCCATCCCTAGCGAAATCGCCCCCGATTACTGGGGCTTCTTAGCCGCGCCGGACGTGAAGCGGCTCACGTCCGTGGCCTCGTAACCCTGGCGCACGAAACCCTTGAACGTGTCCCATCCCTGACGCACGGCGGGGGGAGTGCTCTGGTGGGACACCGTGGCGTCCACTCGGGCAGTGAAGTGGCGGACAGCCTGCTGGACGAAGGAGCTCTGGGTGTATCTCGCGCGGAAGAAAGCCAGGTAGATGAACAGGAGCACAATGCTTCCCTTGGAGAAGGTGAGGATCGACACCGCCAGGCGGAGCAGGAGGGCCATCTCCAGACCGGCGACAAGGTCCATGCTGGCATCGTAGTACTGCTTCACAAAGCGACCGATGGTCTCCGCCAATGCAGACTGCTTAGGCGCCGGCTTGGGAGAACCGGGGGAGGACGGAGACGCAGCAGCCTGGGCGGGAGGCTGCAGGGTAGGGATCAGATGAGCGCGAGAGTAGGTCGCAACGTGGAAAACAGAGTACACGCTGAAGGGGAGAAGGGCCAGAGGGATCTGGCGCGAGTAGAGCCAGACCAATGCCATGCCTAGGATGGAGGTCAGTCCGATGCCTCCACTAGAGCCCAGATCCAGTCGCACGACCACTTACCGAGGTACTGCACATTCTCATCGCCCGCAAGCTTCAGCACAATGCTGGGGACGCTGCCCTGGAGACGACCGCGAGCAATGTGGCCCTTGTACACCACGATACCATATGTCACAGCGGCGGACAAGAAGGCGAGGCGGTATGATACTTGGGCGGTGGAGGAGTAGTAGTTGAAAGTGACGTAGGAGAGCAGGTAGCGAAAGACGGACACCAGCAGGGTGACGTGCCTAGTGCAGGTTAACCCGATATCCGTGGCATCACTCTGGTGTGAACCTCGCAATGGCAGAGAAGGTGTGAAGCTGTCAAGTCACGGGGGCTGGGTTGCTAGAATCAGACAGGACGTACCCAACAAACCAGGCGAACCTATGAAGAGCGATTTGTCAGTTCTCTATCCAGAAACCAGATCCCATCCGGAGTATAGGACATACTGCAATGTCTGGGCGAGAGCCTTCAGCCTTTCGGCCAAGGGCAGGTTGGACGGAGGAGGGGGCGCCATGGAGCAAGCTGAGGAAGACCTCGGGTGTTGTGGGTAGGCGGAAGTCGGGAGGAGAGGTAAAAGAAGAAGACCCCGAGGTGGTCAATGTCGGGATGAGCGGTGGTGTGGGAGAGACAGGAGGTCAACAGAGGAGAGGAGAGTGGACTGGAATGCGAGAAATGAAGCTACGCTGCTTAGCCGATGGAGGTGAAGGAGGCTGGGCGGGGAAGGAGGCGGTGGACGGATTTTGACTGTCATGAACACCTCCCACAAACTCCCCATCCCGATGACGTCTGGCATTGTCATTCTCAAGAAAGCCCTAACTATACTATTGCTGACAGATCACAGATATGGGTTGCTACAAGGCTCCTAGCTGGGAGGTCCTAAGAATTACTCGCAATGCCTCAGCTAGCTCCTAGCTACATAGCCAGAATTGCATGCTCCATCGGCGCTTTCGTCTGACTATCTGACTAGGCGAACCAGTGGGGGCCACATGCATCTCAAAACATTCTGATATGTCGTCAGATTATTAGGTCTCAGTCTACACCAAGAAGTGTATGGAAGCCGAGGACAACTCGACTCCAGTTAATTCCTACGGCAGTAAGCTCTGAAGCCCATAACTGCCTGCCAGTCATGTCGACAACAAACGCCAAGCGCAAGCGGGCGAGAAAGGCATGCATCTCATGCCATCAGCGCAAGCGAAAATGCGACACCGTGTATCCTTGTGGCTTGTGCAGCACTTACGGATACAACTGCAGGTACACCGACGACCGCACTACTGGTACTGTGGACGGTGGCGAACACCCTCCTCCAACCAAGCGCAGCAGCCTCGGTGAAAGCCGTCTGACGAGCCGTGCCCCCATGGAGCGAGACCGCCGCGAAGGCGACGCTGATGCGGGCATCTTCGACGAGCAAATGTTCCGATACTCCGGGGCATCGGCGACCATGGCGTTTCCGCACATCTTGGGCATGGCTCTTGGTGCCGACAGCCCTCCCAAGATCCAATCGTTCGCCTACAACTTTGGCATCCGCCCCGAGGAGACATCAAATGCTTACTGCTTTCTGGGAAACCTGATCTCAGAGGAAGATCTTGGCTTCTTCTCGCGTGCGTACTTCTCGGTCTTGGGGCCCATCGTCGACGTAATGGACCCCAGAATCTATGCCCAGCGATGTCAAGATTACTACCATGGTTCGCGCAGCAACGGGGTCGCCTTTGCCGCCGTGGCCGCTGGCGTTTCTGCTCTCGGATCCTTCCTATCTCCCAACAGGCACCCACGGGAGGCGGACCTAGTGCAATACGCCAAAGCTATCCTCGATGATCCGGCCTCCATGCGTCTGCATGGTATCGACCACATCGTCGCATGGGGCATGCGAGTGATTTATTTACGGGCCACGACCCGGCCCATCAATGTGTGGATCGCTTCATGCACGCAAATGCACCTCTGTGAAGCGATAGGGCTGCACGAGGAAGCTAGCATCCAGAAGATGGCGTCCATCGCTGGCGCCGCTGCCCTTGGGCATGATGCAGACCGGCTGAGGAGGATTTTCTGGATCTCCTGGGCAGGACATAACATGCTGTCCTATGAGTACGATCGGTCGCCTGTAGGGCTTCGGGCTGTGACCTGCCAGCCTATCATCTCTGTACCAGGATCCGTTGCCGTTCGGTTCGTACAACTGATTCAGATCATTCCATCACCCAATTCTCCGTTTCAGCTCGAACCGCAGCCGGCGACGCCGAGTGAAGAGCTATTTTTGCGTATCAAAGCGCTGGATGAGCTCCATATTTCCCATCCTTTTCTAGTAGTGACCAAGGCGGAGATTGCGTTTTGCTTCTATCGACGCCTTTACCAGCTCAAGGTCCGCATGCCGGACGATATCACGAAGCTCGTCATTGATAGCGGCAACGCCGCCGTGGAGGCGGCTGAGCGGCAAGCCAGCCAGGGCCGTCTGTTCTGGAACGTCATCGGCAGCGTCTTCCAATATATCTGCATCCTGTTGGCCATGGACACACCCGCGGCCTCAGTCCACATCGGCGCCGCATTCAAAAGCTTAGAGAACCTTGTCAAGGCGGCCGATACAGGACTGACGCGTGATGCGTTGTCGATGGCGCGGCACTTACTCCGCCTCCGTATGGCAAAGACGCGAAAAGAACTTGCACAGCTAGAAGCTGTCGAAGCGGGTTACGAATACTTTCCGGCACCGCCGGCATCCGAGGCCACTACCGGGGTGCCAGATATGGATTGGAGGGTGGACTGGAATCAGTTCTTCATCGAACCATATTACCCCATGTTCGGTCCTGGCGTCCAGTTATAATGACGCGGGTTCATTGACTTCGATATATGGGTTATCAAACTACGGAGTATGGTGGTATCTGTGGCGTTTCAATGAACTGCAACTTGTACCTATGATAATATGATACATATCTAACGTTGGAAAGTATCATACCTAACATTGGAAGGCAGTTTCACTGCACTTGACTTATGTCCGAAGTGAAATCATTGATGCTATGCGCCTCGCGGCTTTCTGTGCGGTTATTGCGGGATTATGTTGCGGCGGCGGCGGAGAAGCGCGGGCTTATCAATCTTCGCCCATCGCGATATTTCGTAACTCCTTTATCTCCGGGCGAGTCCAGTCGATATACCCTTGAATCGGGGAGACTTAATGTCCGACTCTCAAGTACGACCATATGACAAGACAGTCGAATATACCCCAGGATCGGAGAGACTCAATGCCCGAGACTCTCACGTACGACCATATGACAAGGCAGAGGTGGAGACAGCACTCGAGACTAGGTCTGACATGTATAAATAGGTAGACAGGCATCGCCCGCTCTGGAGGGAGAGCCAAACACTTACATCTCTCACCTCGTTCAACCACCATCGCAGTGAATAGTACCATCCACAATGCCCAAGTACGCTAAAGATCAGCCCATCGGCTTCAAAAACGCCATCGAAAGAGTGGCCATTGTCGGCGCAAGTACACCCCTCAACAACATCACCCAACCAGCAAAACTAACGCTCCCTTAGGCTGGAGGCACCGTTGGATGGCATATTACCAACGCTCTCCTTAACACCGGAAGACACACCGTCACGGCCCTTTCCCGCAAAGACAGCGGTAACAAACTCCCCGCGGGCGTGCGCGTCGCCTCCGTCGACTACGACGACGAGGCCACCCTTGTTGCGGCCCTCAAGGACCAGCAGTTCCTGATCATCACCATGGCGCCTACTGCACCTCGCGACTCCCACAGCAAGCTCGTCCACGCGGCCGCCAAGGCCGGGATTCCCTACGTGATGCCGAACGGGTACGGGGCCGACATTGACGACATAAAGCTCGGCGAAGAGACAATGCTGGGGCCCGTGGCCAAGGCCAACCGGGACGAGGTCGAGCGGCTCGGCATGCAGTGGGTCACCGTGTGCTGCGGGTTCTGGTACGAGTACAGCCTGGGGGGCTCGGAGACGCGCTTCGGGTTCGACTTCAACACGCGGTCCCTGACTCTCTACGACGACGGGAACACCGAGAACTCGACCTCGACACTGCCGCAGGTTGGGCGCGCCGTGGCCAAGGTCCTCAGTCTGCCTGAGCTGCCTGCGGACGAGCACGATCAGAGCCTGACGCTGGCGCGGTTCCTCGGCCAGGGCGTGTATGTGAAGAGCTTTGTGGTCAGTCAGAACGATATGTTCGAGAGCGTCAAGCGAGTCACTGGCACCACCGACGCCGACTGGAAGATTACCCATGAGGCGTCCAAGAAGCGATACGAGGATGGCCTCGCGCAGGTGAAAGCGGGGAACTTGGCTGGGTTCAGCAAGATGCTGTATGCCAGGGCCTTCTACCCGGATAATCCCGGTAATCTCTCGGCTAAGGCGCAGAATGAGCTGCTGGGATTGCCGGAGGAGAGCCTGGATGAGGCTACCAAGGCTGGAATAGATTTTGTCAAGGAGCTGGAGCTTCGTGTCGAGCGTATGGCGGCCTGAACACGACATATACATATAACATATAGGGAACTTGAACTGATTTACGCATGGATATTTGGCAAAGTCGCTATTGTAAGAATCTGGTTCTTTGTATGAATACTTCAGTTCAGTCACGTGCAGTCGGCCAAGGAGACCTTGTTCGTGGCAGTGAAGATATCAACAACTGTTGGACACGCATCCCCATCGCAGCAATGAGTTCCTCGCCTCCCACACCACCGTCGACAGGCGTAGATGACACGCGGAGGTTCAATCCAATAACCTTACCCTGTGAATGGGTAGAGGACTACCGCCCAGGTGGTTATCATCCCGTCATCCTCGGCGATGTCTTCAACAACGGCCAGTACAAGGTCATTCGGAAGCTCGGCGACGGCTCCTACTCGACCGTCTGGCTCGCCCGGGACTTGAAGTACGTTCCTCCCCGTACGCTGTACATAATCCCTACTCATCTCCTCCAGAAACAGTAGATACGTCGCCCTAAAGATCCTTGTATCAAAGATCTCCGAATCAACAACGGAGCTAAAAATGCTACGCCACATCTCTCGAGTCGCACCAACACAAGGAGCCCAGCATATCACCCAACTACTGGACGAGTTCGAGCACCGCGGCCCCAACGGCGTCCACAAGTGCCTGGTCTTTGAGCCCATGGGTCCAAGTGTAAACACCATGGTCGAAGAGCTGCCGCAGTTCAACCCTCGAAGGTGGGAAATGAAGGTCCGCTATCCGCCGCCCATGGCAAAGGGCATCCTGAAGCAGTCCTTGCAGGCTCTTGCGTTTCTCCACGAAAACGGCCCCGCCCATGGAGACTTCCAGTCGGGGAACATGCTCTTTACTCTGAACGATATCGATTCTATGCCCGAAGACGTGCTCCGGCAGGCGGAAGATGTCCAGGCCCGGTCGATCTCGCCCCCGGTCCAGCGGCTCGACGGTAAACAGGATAAATGGGCGCCGCGGTATCTCTGCGTTGCGCAGCCGCTGGTGCCCTTTACCTGCTACGCCGAGGGGTTCAAGGTTAAGTTATCCGATATGGGGGGCGGTGCGTTCCTCCCGTTTCCTTGTCTGTTTCTTCTTAACGAATATCGTACTCATACCTGCCTACCCTGAACAGCATATTTCTTTATCGACCCCCCAACAAAGCCCGTTACTCCCCGCGGTCTTCGAGCTCCCGAGTTGATTCTCACCGGAGCCGTCAACAATACCCTTGATGTCTGGAGCTTCGGGTGTCTTGTCTTTGAGCTTATCACCGGACAGCCACTCTTCTGTGTACCATGGTCCGACTTTGAAGATGACGATCATCTTCTTGCCCTTATTGCCCAGATCGGCCCCCTCCAGGACGAGCTCTACGGGCATTGGAAGACCTCATCGCGCTACTTTACGCCCAAGAGGGAGCTCTTTAATTGTCAGCTTGGAGGAGTCGCTCCGGGGAAGGAACCACTTATGTTGGAGCAAACGTCCATGGAAGAGCTATTTGATCAGGCAGGCCCGGATCTTGATGAGGAGGAAGCCCGCACAGTAAAGGCACTCATTCGATGGATTCTGCAATATGATCCTGCGAAGAGGCCTTCCCCTATGGAAATCTTGTCTCATCCATGGTTCTGCGATTGAAGTCGAAGTATCTATAGTCTACAGTAGACTGCACGCGTGGTCGTGCTGTGGGAGACCCGGGTCAGATTAATCTATAGCCACTACAAGAGTTGGAGCCACAGGCAGAAGCATCTACCGCAAGGCCAAAGTTTGCGTCTTAACAACTGGCATTGACAAACAAAACAGCAAACAAGTCAAAGAGAAAATGAATGATGGTCGGAGGGTGGGGGATCTGACTAGAATAGATGCAAAAGACGTCCAGATACAAACAGTAAACTATAATCAAGAGTAGAAACCACACGGGGGAATAGGAAACACGCGGGAACAAGGTATAGCGTTCGGCAAAAGTACATAACAAGAAGTGAAAGAGGACAGAAGGTCGCCGGCCATGGCCACCCATCCGGATGTAGCTCTTGTGTCCCAGCACATCTCCTAGTCAACCCCCCAATTGGTATTAATCCGGCTGAGGAAAGAAAACGCGGCATTCTTTTTCTTCCATCCACCCATTAAAAAGAGGACAGGGACAAGCACAGTCATTACTGAAAATCAGATACGAGAAGAAAAGAAGTTGAGGGAGCGTAGGGTGAGGGCACCAATAAACACAGAAGAAGAAAATAGAAAAGAAAAGTGATGGCAAAAGAGCGCTGGGTCAGTCAACAGTCGTGGAGAGTCAAACGTACAACAACCAACGGACCGCCAACGACCGTCCATCCCGCTGGGGGTCCATGGCATTCCCTCCCAAGGAGGCTCCTTTAACGGAGAGAGAATCCCTTTCTCTTTCCCTTTTCTTCGATCGGCCGGCCACTTTCGAGGCGGGCCTTCTTTTCCTCCAGCTCTTGGCGTTGACGCTCGAGCTGATCCTTCATCTCGCGATGTCGAGCGTACAGCTCGTCTTCGCTCTGTTTCAGCTTGCTCTCCTTCTCCGCCACCTTCTGCTGGAAGACCATCTTCATCTCCGCCTCCATCTTGGCGAGCTTCTGCTCGTGGAGGGCACGCTCCTCCTCCTGCTTGACCGCAGGGTTGACCTCCTTGAACACGCTGGGGTCCTGGGCCACGCCCATCTGGGTAAGTTTGTCGGAGCGGTAGTTCTCGTACAGCATGTTGTTGGTGTGCTCCTTGAGCTCCTCCATGTGGGTGCGGATCAGCATCTGGCGGAGCTTGACGAAGTCGCAGTGTTCCTCGTTGTCGACTTCGATCACACCCCAGGGGTAGCTACGACCGCGCACCTTGCGGCCGTCCGGGGTGGTGATCTCGTTGTTGGCGCCCACCACGGCGAAGGGAACCTTGGACATAATCTCCTGGTTCTCGGCAATCGTCTCCTCGTCATCGAGCTCGTAGCGGGGACCCTCGAAGATCTGGATGTTGTGGTGCTGGATATCGGCGAGAATCTTGAAGGAACAGGGTTAGCATCATCCAGACCGGTCTAGAGGCAGGGCATATCGTACTCTCTGCTTGAAGAGGGAAATCTCCTCATCGGTCAAAGTATCGGCCTTGGCGATGACGGGGATCAGGTTGACCTTGGTGTGCAGGCGGCGCATCACCTCAATGTCGAGGGGCTTGAGCGAGTGGCCAGTGGGCTGAATGAAGTACACACAGGCGTGGATACGGTTGTCGATAATGTTGGTGCGGTTGACCTTGTTCTCGGCCTCCAGGTAGGCATCGTATCTCTGCTCGATGTTCTCGACAATCGGACGCCACGAATCGTCGTTGTTCACAAAGTCACCGAATCCAGGGGTATCGACCACCGTCAGGCGGAGACGCACACCGTTCTCTTCGATATCGGCGCTGATGGACTGGATGGACACGGTCTTGGGGATGATGTCGTGGCTGGGGCCGGTGCGTTCCTTAGGGGGGTAGAGGGAGGTGTTGAAAAGGGTGTTCACGAGGGTAGACTTTCCCAAGCCCGATTCACCTACAATCGTGTCAATGTCCGGTTCCTCTTAACTCTCCATTCGTATCGAAAGAATTGACTTACCAACAACCATCACGTTGAAGTTGAATCCCTTGCGAACACTCTTCCGGTGCCATTGGTTGGGCAGGTTTGCAAAACCGACATAGCCGGTGAGCTTGCGGCGAACGACATTCTTCATATCTGTAGCGGCCTGAGCCACAGCCTTGGGGTCTTTCGAGCTGACCGTCTGGGCGTTTCCGGAACCCATTGGGTTACTGCGCTCGACAAAAGGGGAACTGGGCTTGCTGCTGTCGGGCGACTCCACGGAAGGAGTGCCATTGGTGGGAGGAGGGGAGGCTACATCGTTGATAGAGTCAGCAACCGTTGAGGAATCTCCGTCCGTTTCGAAGGCGAGGGAGCCTAGGGTGAGCGACTTGGAGGAGGGCAAGGTGGATTCTGTAAGCGTCTCTGGTAGGGACAGGTCGCG
This sequence comes from Aspergillus pseudoterreus, assembly GCA_002927005.1. NCBI lineage: Eukaryota > Fungi > Ascomycota > Eurotiomycetes > Eurotiales > Aspergillaceae > Aspergillus > Aspergillus pseudoterreus. The sequence continues at coordinate 28,497 of PIJX01000034.1, forward strand.
GGCCCTGGAATCCGACCGCGAGAGACGGTCCAGACTCAGACGTCCAGCACGTAACATGATAGGAGACCAGAGGCGAGAACTCGGGGGGAAGATAGGCAGACGAAAGGGAAATCGGCGAAGAATTGGGGCAGAAGGTTGGGAGAAGGGAGGAACGGGGTGGCACAGGCGACAAGCTTACCCATCGTAAGGTTTGATCTGGAAGCGAGCGTCGAGAAATTCGAGGGTAGCGAGCGTTTGGTCGGGTTGACGAGAAAAATCCCCTGAACAGGCAGAACCTGCTTTGATTAGCCCGGGAGACCCTTACAGGACGGAGTTAAGGAGAGGTTCAGGCAAGCCCATCCAGGACGGGAACCATGTTGTGCAAGGGGAGGATTTGGGTGTGACAGATGCGAAAGATGCCAGGATCCGTTGCATCCAACGGTTCATACCTAGGAATTCGACTGTACGGGATACCTTCGAAAAGGGTGGGAGGTTGAGTCGATCACCGCGCAGGAGACAAGTGAGACACTAAAGGGGGGTCAAGAGGAATCTCAAAGCACGACTGGGGGAGCAGCAGTATGCACGAGATTACAATCGAGACGGGAGAAGGTAGAGGGGGAGAACAGGGACAAAAACGGAAGCTAAGAAAAGAAAAAGGGACGTTGAAAGAGAGAAGAAAAGAATTGGGAAGAAGCGACAGGGGAACGACTGGAGCTGCGGAGTTGAGAGAGAGAGAGACGGGGAGAAGAGAGGGAAGAGAGTGTGAGAGAAGGTGGTGAGAAAGAAAGGGGGGCTAACCTCTTCAGACCACCACCCCAAATGGTTTCTTCTTCGTCGGATTTCCTCACTACTCAACCCAGAATCCGTCGGGTCTGGAACTGAGTTGTCTGAGATCTTTTATTTAGAATCAACTGTGTTATTTGGATTTCCTCAATTGAGTCCGATTGTTGTGACAGTTGTATGCCCCAATACCTACAGGTACCTTCCTACAGGTACCTACCTAGGTACCTAACTAGGTACAGAGTACCTAGGTACTATACTTTCTTGGTAAGAGACAACCCATGGCTATAGGACTCATAGTAATAGGTTAAACATAATAACCTTCTGCAATCATCATGACGGCTATCCGTATCCTTCTGTTCCATCTCCAGTGTTGACAATCTCACGGAAGAGTCCAGTGATGGATGCATCCATGGATCATAGGGAACTCCTGACCCATCAAGAGACGATCGTATCCGTGTACCGTACCTTACGCCGATCTACACGGGACAAATGGCCTCGTAAGAGAGACCAAACAATCATTCTGAATTTAGTCAATTCAAAAAAGAGACTTGTCGACAACAAATATCATGAAGAATTCTCCAACTCGTCTTCACTAACGCCTAGGATCAAGGTGGACCGTCCTGTCATCGATTCAGAGCACGCCACATCATCCATCCATGTATGTACCATACCGAGTCGTACAGTCCGGTCTTTCAGGGGATTCTTTTCGCCGTTCCGTCAGGGGCAGAAAAACAGTCCATCCGTCCAGTCAATTGCCCGGTCTAATAGCACGAATAGTATGAAGCCATCAACACGAACACAGAAGATTAATCCATCTCACGTCAATCGAAATAAAAGACGTAATTTGCCTCTATTGAGTCTATTGAGTACAGTGTGTATAGGAATGTCAATGACTTTGTCCACTGATGACCATGGCCTTCTCCTGGCGAACACAATATATATGCCGTCCCCCCAAATCTACAGTAGACTGCATTCCGTCGTGACATATAAACGGGTGTCACCCGAGAAATGTACCTAGGAACAGATGGCCAAACCCAGTCCTAATCACAACTTATAAGTCAACAGCTTCCCAAACTACCGTAGATAGAAAAAAGGTACATGAATTGTCCTCTGCACCACGCATTCGGATCGACAGCACATATCTACCAACAGACGTACTGTAGAACATCGACTGCCGCTAACGACGCCCGCATGATATTCAACTGCATGGAAGATCCGATAGTGCGGTCATTATCAAAGTTAATTCGCATAACGCCAGCCAATACATATGATGCATCAGATGTCCAGTCCCTAGGACAGGTAGACCTTATTCCCATACAGGCCAGTGTGCCCTCAAGAATACAGATCGCATCATACTGTCCTGTTCATTATGCAACTATGATCGTACAATCTCAAAGACCAATTCAGTCCCCTCCAACTGGGACAACGCCAAATCATTTCCCAACCTTCGATTTCTTCTTCGGGCGTTCCTCCTCCGACATGTCGACATCCTCGTCCTCCTCCGCTGCATCCGAAGCATCATCCATCTCCGCATCACTTCCGCTGCCACTGCTTTCATGGGCAGAGTCATATTCCTCCGCGACGTCCGAGTCCGATTCGGCATGGAAGTCCTCGTCGACCGACTCCTCATCTTCGTCGGCCGAACCCCGGTCCGCCCGCCCGCCGTCTTCGTCACTGGAGGCCATATCCTCATTGTCAAGGGCCGCAGCAATAAGCGCGGAAGTCTGATAAAGTTAGCTTGCCATTCAAATTCCCGTCAGTAGTGAAAGAAACGTACATCATCGGACATTTCGTTCTTGATCCGAATGTTCTTCGCCTTGAAGAAGTCTTCCAAAGGCTGTTGCTCCTCACTGTGGGCTGTTAGTACATGGTAATCCTCCCGGGACATCGTTTACATACCGGTTGATGTTGCTGAACTGGTGTTCTCCCATTCCGCCCTTCAGGCTCACCGTAATATCGAATGTCCGGCTCGCCGACACTGCACCACCAACACGAGACATCGTGACCACACCAACGTTCTCAAGCTGGATATATGTGGCCGGCTTCGGAACGAAAATCAAGCTCTTATCCAAGAAGTACAAAAGGCCTTCGTTTGCCTTGATAGAGCACTTGACACCGCTGTGGCCGTGATGGCTATCACATGGTCAGCACCGAAACAACCGATCGGGAACAGCGCGTAACGAACCTGACAAAGTCTTTGGAGGGCATGATGACCTTCTTGCCCGACAACCCGCGGAAGATCTTCGTAACAACCTGGTGGATAGGCTCTTCATAGCGAGGTTCCAACTTATCCTTGTAGCGAGTTTCCAACAGCTCACTGGACATTGTCAGTAACGGAAATTAACCACGAAATTTCACTTGACTCACTCGGTCATGTTTAGCTCCAGACTAATCTCTTCGTCCAGCTTGAGCTGCATAACCAGGAAGGGGTACCGAGTCTGACCCTGTCGAAGGGGAGGCTCAAGACCCAAGACGATAAGTGTGTGGGTGTCGTCATTCTTCGGCAGAAGGAAGAACTTCTTGATCGATGCATATTGAATCTTGTAGTCATATGTCTTACCGCGTAACCGGAAGGAGGATTCGTACATATCGATATCGAACCGACCTCTGCAGGAATGGTTAACGTGGCGCAAACGGAGCGACAGGTGCAAAGTACGGACCTCGGGGTAAGATGGAGAACGTCCAAGAAAGTAGCAAAGGTATCACCAGCGACGTCGCCAATCTCGGCCTTGTCCATGAGCGTTTCATAGAAGAGATTGGCCGCATTCTGTTCCTCGCCTTCCTCCTCTCCATTCTCCTGCTCCTCGCCGTCCTCTTCCTTCACGCCCTTCTCCGTCTTGACGGCGGTTCCAGGGATGTAAAACCGCATCTCCACCAGCTCGTCGGGCCCCGCAGCCGCCTTGCGACCCCTATTTTTCGTGCTTCCGGCTGGCTGAGCGTTGGAAGTCCCATCGGCGGCCAGGTTGAATTCGACGGCGACTTCGTTCTTTCCCGCAAGGTTCGTGTTGGAGATTTCGGAGTAAGGGATCTCGAACGCTGGTCGATTCTGAACGTTGAAGGATAACTCGGCTTTCGTGAACTCCGCCTTGCCCCAGTTCCATCCTCGGAGCGCATGTTCCTTGTTCTCTAAGTTGATGCCGTACCAAATCTTGAACGCCTTGCTGAGTCTTTCGAAATCCTACAATCGCGCCACTCTGATTAGCCATCTGCCCTTTATCGAGATCGCATCTTGCGCGAGAACCCTGATGACGCATACCTCTTGATCAAATCCATCGAGCTGGATGACACCGGATGTGCGCGACAAGATCTTCAATTCATATCCCTTTGCAGCGCGACTCCATTGGGCCGCGGCGACATTGCTGCTATCCAGGGTGAAAGTGTCGCCGCCTCCGGAGGGCTTCCATCCCAGACCACTCTCCGCGAGCTTACATCTTCCGGTCTGCTTTGAGAGGTCGAGGTAAATGTTATCGAAGCTCTCCCTGGACGGGATTGTTAGCTGGGACACGGAGGAACAGGGACGGAGCAGCTCACATGGCGGAGGAGCTTTAACGGGTGAATTTCGGAAGATGAGAGTGAGATAAGAGCGGAGGCGGATTATTGCGATATCTGCGGAGTTCAGGTGGATGATAAGTGAGGTGGATGCGGTTATCGCTGGTGGACAGAAGGACAGTCTGCGGCGAAATGAGCTCTCCTAGTATAGAGCCAATTTTCCGGAGTCTCGCGTTGCGCGTGGCTACGCGGTCCCCTAGTCCTGATCGGGTAAGACCGCTTGAGCCACATTTCCATCCTAATAAGGATTAGCGCAGCCTGCTGCCTGATATGTGCCTGAGGCACGACAGTGACTTGCGCATTTCTTCAGCATCTCGATAGAACTCAGCCTCCTAACTGAAGATATGAACTGAGTATACTTGATACTATGGATTGAAGTAGCATATGCTCAACATATATGCAATATTATGTAGATTTGCATGCTGAATCTCACTGTCCACCTGCACACCGATTCAAATAATGTGACGATTCACCTCCAAAGACTTAAGGTAACTACCTACCTGATATCTTCTAATTCAGTTTACACAGTCTTAGCCATTGGAGTAATCGAAATGGGTCAGGTATGTCTCATTGCAACAGTAGGCTCAGTGTTCCAAAGCAGGATGACTTGTAAGCCACCTAATACTGACGGCGTAGGTGGCTTGAGTACTTGCCGCTCTTACTATGTATGTAGCTTTATCGGTGGGATAGAAGCCTGGTTCGGACGTCCCGTGCCCGGTTTGAGCTACTTACCGACCAGCAATTTATTGACTGAATCATACCTAGTAGTCTTCTTCCTTTACACGCTGGCGTACGCCAGTACCACCGTATATATAGTTAGAGCAGGGTCAGTCTCCGAAAATGCACTCCTCAAACAGACTCACATATTACACTACAAAAAATGGAGCATCTCAAACAAACCTTTGCACAGGACAAACAGGGATCGCGACCTGCATTGGTCACCTATGTTACAGCTGGTTTTCCGACTCCAGAGGAGACCCCAGGGATCTTACTGGGCATGCAGGCCGGAGGTTCTGGTGAGTTACTCCACCCAAACCAAACCCCCAACTCAGAAGGACTGACCATAATGTGAAGACATCATTGAGCTTGGACTCCCTTTCACAGACCCAATTGCGGACGGACCAACTATTCAAAGGTCTAATTCGAAGGCGCTCGAAAATGGAGTCACAGTATCGTCAATGTTGGAGATGGTCAAAGACGCAAGGAGAAGAGGATTGACGATTCCTGTACTGTTTATGGGCTACTATAACCCGTTACTTAGCTATGGCGAGTCGAAAATCCTAGCTGACTGCAAAGAGGCGGGAGTAAACGGGTTCATTATCGTCGACTTGCCGCCAGAGGAAGCAGTCAGGTTCCGCAACGGGTGTACGAGATCAGGGTAAGTAGTGGTCAATTCTTCCGTCTGTACTACTCCTGACATGGACAGCTTATCATATGTGCCGCTGATCGCACCCTCAACTACGGAGGAACGCATGAAGCTCCTCTGTGGGATGGCCGACTCCTTCATTTACCTTGTTTCGCGGATGGGAGTCACTGGTGCGACAGGTACATTGAACAATGAGCTGCCCGATCTTATCAAAAAGGTCAAGTATCTCTCGGGAAATCTGCCTATTGCGGTCGGGTTTGGGATTAGTACTCGCGAACAATTCCTCAACGTCACCTCCATGGCCGATGGCGCCGTCATTGGTAGCAAAATCATAACGACTCTTTCCGACGTGCCTCCTAGTCGGTCAGTAGAGGCAGTGCAAGAATACTGCATGAAAATCAAAGCCAGAAAAGCGAGGCAGTTCTCTGAGCCCCCGTTTCATCTGAACGGTGACACTACAGAACGAGCCTCCACAGAGGAGAAGGCAGTCCCAAGCGCCGGGGTCGGCAGATTCGGGGGTTTTGGCGGCCAATATGTCCCTGAGGCGTTCACTACATGCCTAGCACAACTGGAGAAGGAGTTCGATGTCGCTGTCAACGACCCGGAGTTCTGCAACGAGTTCCGCTCGTACTATGAGTATTTGGGTCGTCCATCCAGCCTACACCTAGCAGATCGGCTGACGCAACACACCGGCGGCGCGAACATCTGGCTGAAGCGGGAAGATCTTAACCACACCGGGTCTCATAAGATTAACAACGCACTCGGCCAGGTGTTAATAGCTCGTCGTCTAGGAAAGACTGAAATTATTGCCGAGACGGGGGCAGGGCAGCACGGCGTCGCGACAGCGGCAGTATGTGCGAAGTTTGGTATGAAATGTACTGTCTATATGGGTGCGGAAGATATGCATCGACAAACTCACAATGTCTTCCGTATTCGTCTGTTAGGGGCAACTGTTGTTCCTGTTGAGACGGGATCCCGTACACTCCGGGATGCGGTTAATGAAGCCTTTCGCGCGAGTATCGTCAACCTTGACACAACCTACTATGTGATTGGTTCCGCTATTGGCCCCCATCCATTGCCTACTATTGTCCGGACGTTCCAGTCTGAGATTGGGAACGAGACAAGGGCTCAGCTGCGGAGAAAGATCGGCCGACTCCCTGACGCAGTAGTCGCATGTGTCGGAGGTGGTTCAAACGCAGTGGGCATGTTCTCTCCTTTTGCTGGTGATCGATCAGTTGAATTAGTAGGCGTGGAAGCTGCCGGTAAAGGGCTGAACACTCCACGGCATTCGGCGGCGCTGTCTGGAGGCAGTGTGGGAGTCTTACATGGGGGCCGGACATACGTCCTACAAGACCAACACGGGCAGATTTCCGAGACGCATTCTGTATCAGCTGGGCTAGATTACCCTGGGGTCGGGCCAGAACTGGCAAGCTGGAAAGAAAGTGGGAGAGCGACGTTCGTTGCTGCCACTGATGTTCAGGCATTCCAAGGGTTCAGACTTTTGACTGAACTCGAGGGCATAATACCTGCACTCGAAACCTCCCACGCAGTGTGGGGAGCCGTTGAGACGGCGAGAAGATTAGGCCATGGGAAGGACTTGGTGCTTTGCGTAAGTGGACGAGGGGACAAAGATGTGCAGATTGTGGCGGAGGAGCTGCCCCAGATTGGTCCACAGGTCGGATGGGATCTACGGCTTTAAAATAGACACTGACTGCGTTCTGCATCGCCTAGATTCTCTTCTATCTATAGTTCAATGACCGGTGTACTATGGGTTATGGTGATGTTGGTTGGGAATGACTGATGCTATGACTGTTGTCACCTGTCGGCTGCAGAAAATGTTGGCTGGCTTCACCAGGTTTGGTAACTTCCACACAATCATCTGAGGGGGTTTGAAAATTAACAATCTGTATGAATCAAGAGTAAGGTGAAGGAAAGAATCAGGGCTGCAGTCAACACGTGATTGCCGACATACCCGGAAATGGTAGTTCATGATGTCACCATTCAGGACATTTGGTCTTTCATAGAAGGGAGTGTGAAATTAAAGACAATTCATTGGATTCTCCATCTACATCCAGGGGGCTAACCCATGGATGACGAGTAGATTGCGCGTGGTAGACTACAAATAGACACACCTATATCGTTGGCGGTGGTCCGACAACACAAAGTGTCATGAGTGCCAACAGAGCTAGATCTATACTTCACAACATCTGCTTGAGTCGGTCGTTCTCCAGTGATAGGAGTTCGAGTACTGGGCGAGGACCTGGACGGCTGGCTCGAATCACGGCATTAACACACTCTACACCACTACGCCACCACCAGATAAACACCCCGTTCAACACCAGGAGACAAGTAAGAGCAAATATGAGCGCTCGTGTTCCTATGACTCCCCAGCCTATCGATGCCCCTCTCACAGGATCGGCGACCTTCCTGGTCCTGTCAGTAAAGGACGACCCCGAAGCGATCCGGACGACACGTTCGGCCCTCGCGAGCATTGACGATCTCACGAAGAACGTCTCATTTCGCGACCTGAAGGCCTCGTTCGCATGCACCGTTGGCATCGGCAGCGACATCTGGGATCGCCTCACAGGTCTGCCACGGCCCGCGGAGCTGCATCCCTTCCGTGAAGTGAAGGGCAAAGTGCATACGGCAGTCTCCACGCCCGGGGACCTCCTGTTCCACATCCGCGCGGAGCGAAGAGACCTCTGCTTTGAATTCGAGAAGCAATTGATGGACATTCTCGGGGACGCGGTGACAGTCGTCGACGAGACCAACGGCTTCCGCTATTTCGATGTCCGCGACCTGCTAGGGTTTGTGGATGGCACGGCCAACCCCGTCGGCCAGGCCCTTCCGGTCTCAACTCTGATCGATACCGAAGACTCCTCTGCCACAGGTGGTAGTTATATCGTCGTGCAGAAGTACCTGCATGATATGAAAGGGTGGAGAGCGCTGCCCGCCGAACAGCAGGAAGCCATTATCGGCCGCACGAAGCTGGACAACGTGGAACTCGACGACGCTGAATCTGGCCAGCAGTCGCATAAATCGCTCAACACGATCGAGGATGACGATGGGAATGAGCTGAGTATCTTACGGGATAACATGCCTTTCGGGTCGCCCGGTTCGGGCGAGTTTGGGACTTATTTCATCGGCTACGCGCGACGTTTATGGGTGATTGAGAAGATGCTGGAACGGATGTTCGTCGGTGATCCCCCGGGTTTACATGATCGTCTGTTGGATTTCTCAACGGCGAAAACGGGGACGACTTTTTTTGCGCCTTCTGCAAGCACATTGGCTAGCCTCGATCCTGATTGAATAGCTGGAAGGGTGTTTTTAATGCTCTTAGTATTTATTCGAGCCATATAGAACTGAGTTGTATGATTGGGGTGGTATAGAAACATGGAGAGAAAAAGAGAATTAACTAATTGGCCTCATGCATAGTTGTGGTCTTCCTTTGTAGGATGGCTGTTGTTACAACTTAATGGAATATGGAACTCGTCAGTCATATCACCCACAGTAATGTCTTCGGCTATACAGCTTAACATGGTAGCCTCTCTGAAGATGCTATAGTTGGACTAAATTGGGTACTTGGAAACGAAATCACCATGACAGGCCTTTCATTACCACCGCACATGATGCCCTAAATATAGAAATCCGTATCTACGAGACACCCTGACAACTGTACATGCATCCAGTGTTTATGCTCGATGATCCAATGTAAACACGCACGCTGTAAGGGTTAAACATTGGAGATGCTTTATCCTGCATTTGCATGCAGCCCATGCACTCCATTGACCAGACAACAATACATGACTACACTCAGTTGTCCCCAATAATAAATGCACCTTACCTAGGTGGCTAGATTATGCCAAGATATATAGAAGATGTGGCTGAAGTATAGCTCCTCGTCCCTCTATGAGTCACATGAGTCACACGCACTTTACCTTTCTACAAATGCAATAGATTCGCATATACGTCTACGGAGTAGGTACCTCTACCACTTACCATCAGTGAGCTCAAACCATCCAGGTCACACCGAACCACCACAATGTCCTCCACCGCAGCTCCTCCGTTGGGGACAGTCCACTCCGCACCAAGCGGACAAAAGCAGTTCTACGCAACACTGAGTCCATTCGAACAACGAATTGGTTACTACCGAGCGGTTCGACACGGATCGCACATCTTCGTGTCGGGCACGACAGCGGTTGATCCGCAGTCCCCACCGACGGCACCGCAGATTCAGTATCCGGGAGACGCACGGCAACAGACTCGGGTTGCGCTGGAGGAGTGCGTCACGGCCGTGCGCGCCTTAGGAGGAAACAAGGAGAGCATTGTTCGGGTGCGGATGTTCGTGGGCAACCCGGCGGACTGTACGGCGGTGGGCGAAGGATTCCGTGAGGTCTTGGGGAAGCATGATAATGCGGCGAACGTGGGCGCGGCGGCAACGATGATTGTGGTGCGGAATGGGTTTGTGGATGAACAGATGTTGGTGGAAATTGAGGTGGATGCGGTGGTGGATGCATGAGTGGGTGGTCTATTAATAGGAGTCGCGTTCTGTTGTGTGAGGTCTGTCTACTTTGCGTTAGGATAATGTCGTGAGGTGGTTAGATGGTTACCTTGGAGGCTGTGCTTTGATAGGTACAACTAGGTACTAAGGTTGGCGACCACGTTACAGACTAAGACTTAGGTTATATTTCGGTACAGATGTGGGCCGATTAGGTGGCAATTAAACGAGGATATTTCGGTGTGCATCTTCTATAGCATTCATGGCTGGAAAGTAGAAGCCGAGAACCTTCGGCATAGTCGGCTGGGGTAATACCTAGGTGGCTGGGACTTGGTATCTTGAAATATCTTTGAGATGTATAACTGCATAGATTCTAAGAAGGGGAGAGTACCAAAGGGTAACTTGTAGAAATGAGGCTGGACTAGCGTGTATGGGTACCTACTAGGAATGCGGCAACGCGATCGGACGGGGGGTGAAGTATTTGCTGGAACGCGACGGTGATGTCAGAAGTGCCGGGAGGATAAGCTTGGAATGGAGTGTGTCCGCCCGGGCGGATAATGTGGATGACTATTGAATCATCATTACTAGAATATACGTATAATCAGATCATAATTCGGAGAACAATAGAACAATAAGTAGAATCTAGAATAAGATGGAATACCTAGAAGATTTCGAGTATTTATGAATACTATGAATACTGGCTGGTGCTAATAATAATAATAAGATTAGAGTGGAACCGCAGACGCACGAGTGGCTGGCGAGTCAGTAGCCCGTGCAGCCCGGTGGAATGATAGTCCGGGCCTCTGGTCTGCCGGTACAAACACCCACAGCCCCTGTTGTGCCTCTCTCGACCCATCATCCCGTCCATTCGTTGCCATCGTTGTTGTTGTCGTTGTCGTTCCTTTTGATTTGTTCTCCAGTCACTCCGTTCGTTCCCAAGGAACGTCGAGTGCCAGTCACTCTTTTTTTCCTCTCTTTCGATCATTTTCTTTTCCGTCCTTCATTCTTCTGCCGGATCTCCTATTGGAGGTTCTTCGGTTCCCTACATTCTTTCCGCACCTCCTGATTCTCTCCCGCGCGTCTCTCCACGCTGGAATTTTTACAATAAGACTTTCACTTTTCGCTCTGCATTTTTTTCTCATTTATATCGCTCGGCTCTTTCCGATCAATTTCTCTCGTTATCTAACCCCAGAGTGTCGCCGTCGCTTTCCGCCTGTCGTCGCGCCCCTGGACAATGAGGTTCCCCTCACTGTTTGGGCCTGCGACGGCTGGCTTGTCGACTCTTGTTCATCTCGCCCACGGCTTGTCCTTCAACCCCGTATCCCAGCCGGACCTCGACCTCGGACCCCTCGGCCAGGTCGCCCTTGCTGGTGACTTCGATGCGGCGACCTTCTACGCCTATACCGAACAGGCCGACACCCCCTCCCCCGAAAATGACACCCAATCCCTCCTCACGCCTCTTCCCAACGGGGTCATGACGACCCTCGCCGATTCCGACGCCGCCATCCGTGCGATGTGCCCTTTCACCAAGAAGGATGGTTCGTTCGCTGGTATCTTCGTCGGCGGCAATTTCACCCGCCTGGGTGGGGTGGAATCTCCGGGCGCCGCATTGTTCAATCCGAACACGACGAAGGTGACGGCTCTCCCCGGTCTCACCGGCTCCGTATCCGCTGTTCTGTGCGATCAGGAGACGAACCGCGTCTATGTGGGCGGCCAGTTCCAGTACAAGAACAGTACCAACGCCGCCGTATGGGTGGCCGATCAGGGATGGTCGAGCTTGGAGTTTGAGGGATTCAATGGCGCCGTGACTTCGATTCTGAAGAATGACGATGGCCACATCATCTTCGGCGGTGCGTTTGATGGCATCGGTAATGCAACCTCCTCCGACAAGACCCTGCAAATCGTCAACCTCCCAAGCGCCAACATCTCCTCCGATGCGATCTCCTCGAGAAGCGGTTTCGCCGATCCCCGGAACATTCTCTGCCAGACTAGCGGTGCCGACGGCGAAGGCAAGACCTGGCTCCTGGACGACTACTCACCTGGTTACTGGAGAGCAGATATGCGGTACGAATTCTACCCCACCAAGCTTCGTTTATACAACACCCATCTGGAGGGAAGGGGCACCAAGTCTTTTCTCTTTAGACGTCTCCCGGACAATGGCATAATGAATCTGACCTACACCGATCCCGACACCGGTGACGATGTCTACTGCGACTCGTCCTGCCCCTTGTCCGACAGCACCGACGAGCTCTACCGCGATTTCAAGTTCGTAAACACCGTCGGCATGTCCGGGTTCATGCTGGAAGTTCTGGGCTGGTACGGGGCTGGAGCGGGCTTGAATGGAATTCAGCTCTACGACAATGATACCGTCGCATATGCCATCAACGACTTCAACGAGCCAACTTGTGCCGGCATCGAGGAACCGTCTAAATCCTCCAACACTGGCTCATGGACCACCACTGATACGGACGAAAGCCAGTCAGAGTACTTGACAGCCAATGTGACCGACTCTACGGCAACTGACACCTCGGTTGTGTTCATGCCAGATGTTAAGCGGTCCGGTAGATATTCGATCTTGCTTTGGACGCCCGGGTGTAGTCAGGATGGCACCTGCAACTCTCGCGGCGTTGTCAATGTCACTTCTACTGTGTCCAGCAACTCTGATCCCGTCGAGAAGCGAATCTATCAGACAAACCTGTATGAAAAATTCGACGTCATCTACACCGGCCATGTGGACGCTAGCGATGAGTCCTTCCGCCCCAGGGTCACCTTGACCCCCGTGGCTGGCCAGGGTGATATCACCGTCGTCGCGTCCCGAGTCCAGTTCAATTTGATCCACGCTTCGGGAGGTCTGAGTGGGGAGCTGAATGGGTTGTACGACTTCGATCCTAACTCAAAGAACACCACCACCGACCTCTCCTCATCTGCCATCAACAACGCTGGAACGAAACTGGATGAAAATGCCTCTGTTGAGAGTATGGTCAGCCACGATGGCGTTATCTATGTTGCGGGAAACTTCTCCGGCTCTGGCATCCAAAACATCATGTTCTTGAATGAGGACGGCAACGCGACTGCAATGGCCCAACAGGGCCTCAACTCAAGAGTGGCCTCGATGGCCGTGTTGGACAGTTTCCTCTATGTAGGCGGAAATTTCACGGACACGTCTGACAGTAGCAACAGCAACTTGAAGCATGTGGCGGCCTATTCATTCAATGACAAGACCTGGACGGCCCTTGGTGGAGGTGTCAACGGCCCTGTTGACCGTGTCTTCGCCCTATCACTGAACGTTTCCGCCGACCTGAATGAGACCACGATCGGAGTGAGCGGCAATTTCGACCAGCTACTTGAATTTGACGATAAACCGTCGACCAGCGTCAACGGGTTTGCCGTCTGGCTGCCATCCCGCAAGAACTGGCTCCAGAATCTTAATATCACCCAGTTTGGATTCAGTGGACATCTATCTGCCGTGACCAGAGCTGAAAACATCACCATCCTGGCAGGCAACCTTGCGTCGGGGGGTATTTCGGTCGGAAGCTCTGTCAGTCTGCTACACGAAGACGAATTGGGGCTGACGCCCTTGCTCTCCAAGTCGAACACTACCGGTGCCACCTACACTGGTGTCTACGATACCAGTTCCGGCCGCAATCTCACGATTCTCGGTGGCCGTTTCACTACTACTGCCAGCAATGGTTCCCAAATTCACAACCTTGCTATAGTTGATGGCAAAGAGGGCACGATCAGCGGTCTGGGGTCTGGTGTTGATAGCAACTCGACTTTCTTGACGTTTGTCGTTTCCGGTGACACCCTCTACGCTGGTGGCAATGTCACGGGACACGTGGGAGACTCAGCGCTTGGTGGTTTCGTCGTATATGATCTGGAGAACGGAACATTCGCTGAAACACAGCCCCCGCGCTTCACTGGCGAAACCGTGACTGTAGAGTCGATCGTCACGCGTCCGAACTCCAACGAGATCTACTTCGCTGGTCAATTTGACAATGCTGGCGCACTTCCTTGCCCAGGCATCTGCTTTTATGATTCGGACGAGCAGCAATGGTCTCGGCCCGGTGCGGCCCTGTCTGGACATGTGCTCGCGATCCGTTGGATGTCCAACAACAACATGATTGCCGTGGGCGACCTTGAAATTGAGGGGAACAAGTCCGTCGTTGCGACCTACACGACCAAGGGCCAGGTTTGGAAGTCGTTCGACGGAGCGTCGAGTTCTGATATCCCTGGCACTGTCACCGCTTTCACTCCCGCCAGCACGGACGTGTCGAAGTTCTGGCTCGCCGGAGTATCTGACGACGGATCGAGTTTTCTCGTCAATTACGACGGCAGCGGCTTCCGGTTTGCCGACAAGATCTTCGGTGACGGCACGGACATTCGAGGATTGGAAGTCCTTCCTATCTCCAAGGATCACGAGAATGTTGACCTCCTGAACGTCGATCAGATGCTTTTGGTCACCGGTCAATTGGTGATCCCGAACTTCGGCCATGCATCTGCTGCTCTCTTCAACGGAACTGCATTGACTCCTTTTATCCTCACTTCGACATCGGGTGGCCAACACGGTCGAGTGTCGCAGCTGTTCTACGAGAATAAGAATCCTTACGCCCGGGAAGGTGAGTTTAAATAGCGAATACCGACGTCAAATGATTATGCTAACTCGACCCTAGGCGATCACCATTCCAACGGAATTGTTGTTTTGGTATCGTTCTGCTGTGCCCTCGGATGCGTGTTCCTGATTGTCATAGCGGGCGTGATCTTCAATAAGATTCAGCGTCGCCGTCAGGGATACGTGCCGGGTCCGCAAACCGACCGGTCGACGAACATGCAGCGTCTGCCTCCGGAGTATCTTTTCAACACGTTGAAGAACCGCAACCCCGCTGCGCCGACGATATAACACGGTCCAGAGCAATCTACGATCTAAAAAAAAGAACATTCGATCTTTGAATCTCCATCTCAGAACGGCGTTCTTGGGAAACAATCTGTCTTATACCCTTTATTAATTCTTTGTTCTTGTTTGCATCTACCGTTCTATACTCCGGTTTGATATCCCAGGAGACCATTTTTTGCTCCATGAGTTTTTGCGCATTGATTCCCATTCTATTGTATGTGACGGGTACTTTCGTGTCGATATCGCCTGTCTTTGTTTATGAAATCCCTCGTTGGATGCGTGTACTATTGTGTATTTTGCGGTTGAGTCGATGACATGTTACCGCGAGGACAGACATGTACATAGCCCGCGCGAGATCGCGGTAATGACAATAATGTTGAATTCCTGACTGTCAGAATTGGTATCATCGTAAGATGGGGAGGACGCTGGTACCGCAAGCGAAGCCCCGTCTGCGCCGGAGTGGATCCGATCTATATTATTAGTCTGGGTTGGCCGTGACTGGAGACTGGGGCCGTCGGCGATCTCGTCCCGAGTGGCAGAGAGATGTCAGGCTGTTCGCAAGCGAATAATGCAATCTGGACGAAGTCAAAAGGAAATCCACCTGGGAATGATTGTGCCGATCGTGAGGTCATGTTGCGTGGGGAGGGGTCGATGGTTGGTGGTGGTCCAGGCTAGAGAGCGAATCCGGAGGAGACTAGTGAGGATTGGGGGGTGTTGAGGTGGGGAGTCACGGAGAGAGGTGCTCGCGGTGAGGGTATCGTGGATATCGACGGATGCGTGGATTGAGGAAGGGCTCGATAGCCATCTGAGAGAGTCACTGAGATAGAATCTCACCAGCGAAAAAAGTCTGCAGGGTGGAAGAAGAGGGTGAGGTTCTCCGGATTTGTTTTCCCCAGAGCGCAGGGCTGAGTCAGCCTGCCCAGACTTTCCAACGGAACGGCATTATTTCCCCGCTTTCTCTTTCGGGGTGAACTTTTCGACTTCTCCATCCAGTTTCTCCTTTTCCGCTTTCTGGCGTCTAATCATGAATGCGATCCCGGTCGACGACACCACGCTGTTCTCTTTGATCTCCGATCGCTCTTAATACTTATCCAGCTGGTTTTAGACACGGTGTTCGGGGGCCTTCTGTTCTCCCGTTCTGTGCTCCTCCGCCTTCTTCAATACCGATTAAACCCCCCTCGCCTGTCTACCCCCCTTCCAAGCATCTAACCATCCCCCCCTTTCGTCTTGGTGATACGCTTCTCGGTGATCGGCTGGGGCAATCCCAGTCCCGTCTGCGACGCCTTCCCCTGCCTTTTTGATTCCTTTCGTTCGTTATATTATTGGTCCGGATTCCACCTTTCGATGCTGCAGCTCAACCGCCATCGTTACCATCCGGTATGCGATCCCGCACAGGCTGGTACGTATTCACCACCACCACGACGGAAATTCTCTGGACAGCCACAATCTCTTCTTCTGGAACTCCGTCTTTGTGCTACGGCAACAAGGGAAGTATGATTTTGGAACAAAACTGACCGTGCGTTTTGAACCACACAGTCTGACGTGCCGCACTCGCAAACTCAAATGTATGTCTATCGACGCCTACCCCCACGGAATCTCGCCGAAGGATTATCGCTAAGGCCATCGCATAGGTGACGAGCAAAAACCGGAATGTTCCCAGTGTCGCAAAGGGTCCCGGGTTTGCCGTCCGAGTGAAGGTATCGTCTTCCGGCACCAGCAGAATGCCTCCATGAACAAGGATCTAGACGATCCAGAGAACGGTCGTGGAAGTCTCAAAGGGTTTTATTCGTACAAGAATACCTTCGATAAGGATAGCGTCTGGCTGGATATACCTAAGCATGGTAGGCATCACTCAACCGCCCGCGTGACTGGCGTGCTAGCCGAGGTTGGGCGAACCGGGCCGATGGACTAACGTTTGGGTGTTTCGATGGTGTAGTAATATTCGTCGACAACTCCGATCCGTATGCGGAAGACCTAGAGGCGGCTCTGGGAGAGTCCGAAGCCGCTATCCTCGCCGCCAGCCAAAACCGCGACTGGAGTCTGCCCCGGACTTCCCCCGCTGATGGCAGAACGCACGGCCTCGAAGCCTTATCGAACGCGGCCGCTCATGATCGTCTGTCCTATCCCCCTCTGGGTGTCGACCAACAGGCTTTAGGGACCCCAGACAATAGCACGCCCTTTAATAGCATCCCCGCCGCCTCGATCTCATCCGGGCCCTCTCCCAACCAGGCGCGTACTGCGCTCCCCTCTCAGCCTTCTCCCTCGATCTCTGTGACCTCATCCAACAACAATAATATCAACTTCCTCCTTAATCCTTCCCAGTCGCTATCGCCCCCAGTCGACCCGAGCATGCAGCCACGCACGGAACGTAGAAGCTCGTCGTTAATGTCTCGGTCAGCCCCCTCCCGTGCCGCCGCGGAGGTCAAGCCCGAGATGCCGGCTGAGACGGATCATGAGGTGATGTTTCTTCTGCGACATTTCTCTCAGTCCCCAGGACTCTGGTACGTTGGGACGATCTTCATGGCTGCTGAATGACTGGCCCCCGCTAATTGATGGATAGGATGGACCTGTTCGACCTAGGAACTTATTTCGCGTCGTACGTTCCGGTGCGTGCAATGTCGAATCCCTTGTTGAAACACGCTGCGTGTGCATATGCGGCGAAACAGCTGGGTCGCGTCAAAGTTCCCCAACCCCCTGTGACGGAAGCCGGCTTCAAGAAATGCAAGATGGAGACTCGGCCAGACGGGAAGAGCGTGGACTGGACCTATTCCGCCGCGAAGTATTATGAGAAGGCCATTCAACTCTTGATGAAGGAGTTGCAGCCCGACAAAGGACCCGCACCGCTGAGCACACCCGAGGCCTTTGGTCAGTGGCAGGCGGCGGAGCTGTGTGAGGAAAACGACAACCCTCGAAAACGCCGACGACGCTATTCGGAAAGTCGCCTTTCCAACGGCGTCCATTCAGATGAAATTCTTGCCGCCACAGCGATCTTGTCGGTGTATGAGTTCTTGGATGCCACGGGTCCCGCGTGGAATCGTCATCTGAGTGGAGTGAAGTCACTCTTGGATGTCGCTGAGGTGGGTATGATGCCGCTGGAGCAACGTCCATCGCCCGCCGCGACTCCTTTCCCGCCAAGGAAAAAGGGTGGACTGTCCAAGGCGCGGAAAGCCACGTTCTGGAACTTTGCTCGGCAGGATTACCTGGCAGCGTTTATCAACGATTGTCAGACTCGGTTGAATACGGACGACTTGGTGTTGTGGACTGAAGCTGGCCTTCAGATTGATAATATGGGCTTCGTACGCGCCAGTAATACGCATGCGGCGGGGTACCCGGAAGGTGACGATGTCATGAAGGAAGACCTAATCGGCAATGCTTTAATCTGGATCATGTCGAAGATAGTCAACTTCACCACTGCTGGCGATAACCTCCATTTGGAGCACGGTTCTGTCGATCCTGGTCCCATAGGTCTGTCGCAGCAGGTGCTACTCGAGCGGTGGTATCGCCTCGAGACTGAACTCGACGTTTGGTACAACGGATTGCCGGACACGTTCCGACCCTGCGCACGGTTGCCCGTCCCCAAAGAGGGGGAGGCAGATGATGGGTTTGCGTTATCGGAGATCTGGTACAGCCTTCCAGTGTGTTCGTCAGCCATGCAGCACTACCATATGGCGCGCATTCTTCTGCTCATCAATAAGCCACATGAGTCGACTAGTAGACGCAGCACAATCACCAATCGGCTCAACTCGTATCGCTCTATTGAAAGTGAGATCCGATTCCACAGTCGAGAAATTGTGGGCATCTCCATGGCACGTCCGGAGGGATCTGTCCGCATCAACTCTCTGCAACCGCTGTTTGTCAGCGGCCAGTGTCTAACTGATACCCGGGAACGACGGGTGGTTCTCCAGTTGCTGCAGGGAATCGAAGACGAGCTGGGCTGGGCGACAGAGTATCGCGTCAAGCAATTGCTCCGTGAATGGGGTTGGAACGAGGGTCCCGCCGATGCGGGTGTTTCTTGACCTCGCGTCTAGGACGGATTCTTCGACGACTGCGTGGTCGAGCAGTCACAGATATGAAGATTTATACCCCGTCAGCCGAGGTAGCTCCATCTGAGCCCAATCGCAACGGGACCGGTTCTGGGACGACCAGGACTCGCTTAACTGCCGTGTCTGGTCCGTCGTCTGTTCAGACAGGCCATGTATCCTGGTAATCTGGCGGATGTATCCAGAGAGGGTATGGATGCCCTCCACTGCGTCCGGCAGTTGGCTGCGGCGAACCTGCACCGAGGCATTGCAGCCTCACCATTAGTTATTGTGATTCCCGATGATACCATGTGGTTTTGTTTTCGGTTTGGGTTGGTTTGCATTTAGCCCGCTCAGTAAGAAGAGGATGCGGTCTAATGATGGTTTTATACACTCCTTCACTCGGTCATTGCGTTTGCATTAGCGTTGAAACGGTGTACAGCGAGTAGTAGATGCGAAACGAGCTCTGCAGAGAGAATAAAAGAACAAATGCGTTCTGCAGGAAAACTCGTAGGAAAAGTGCGAGCGAAAACTGGCGCGAGATCTTCATTTTAGGCGTGCAGAAGTTCATCAGGGCTCGGCTGAGTTGCCCGTCGTGGGGAAGCTTCTCCCCAGCACTTCTGCAGTCCTTTTGCACATCCCGGTTCCATCCCTCCCCACCGATGCTCCATCATGTCTATCCGATACGCCATGGCGGGTCTGCCAGCATTCCAGCAGCCACCAGACCCCATCAGACCTGCTGAACATCGTCCTCGATCGGTCGCAGGGCCCCAGTGACATCACAGGGCAAGTATTCCGACCAGCGCATCTTCTATCCTGCAGATCCAGACAAAAATTTCAGGATCCGTCGCCGTTCCTCGCCAGTCAGGAAACGTTGCAGATCTTCAGAAAATTGGGGCCGACATGGGTTTGGCCGTTCTTTTCTCTTATCTTTTAGGGCTTGCCGGCATCCGCCCTGTGTGGCAATTGTCCCGGTATGGAGCCCTCTCGAGACTCGGTTTCCACCCTTGATTGACAGACCGACCGACACTAGACTAAACGTGATGTGGGTGGCGGAGTGTGGCTTTCCAAGTCGTGATTGTGACATCCCTGGCTAGATATGCGCATCTCACTCGCTCATATTTACATGGATTGTTCTATACGGCGCTTCTGGGCATGGTATTGATCTCTGGCGCAAGGACTAGTCGGATTTCCTCCGACACACACCACTGCAGGACCCTCGATGGGCTCGAGACGAGTTCAATGAGGGGTTGATTACCAACAGGGCTGGACCGAAGGATCGAATCGTGCTACCCCTCGGGGTAGGCTGATATAAAACTGCGGGGAGAACAAATGGATCAGTGGAAGCTACGGTCGTCTCTACAGAGTAAAAGCCGACATCCCATCGTCCCGCCCCATCGCAATGTCTGTTGACTCCGACGTGATCATCATCGGCGCCGGGTTCTCGGGCCTGGGCTTCGCCATCCAACTGCAGAAGCAGTATCCGCAGGCGAGCTTCGAGATCATCGAGAAGACGGACAACGTCGGTGGAACGTGGTGGGTGAATACATATCCCGGGTGCGGATGTGATGTATGACCTGTCTATTGTCTATTCGCTGCAGTCACTTTCTTCCGGCTATTCTGCTTGGCGGTACACTTGATGCTCACGTTAGCATGCATCTAGGTGGCATCCCATTTCTACTCGTTCTCGTACGCCCTCAACCCGAACTGGTCCCGTAAATACGCCCTGCAGCCTGAAATCGCCGCGTACTGTCGCACCGTCGCGGACCAGTACGACATCCCGCGTCATGTGCGCTTCCGGTCGACCGTGCAGGAGGCTTCCTTCGACGAGTCGTCCGGGACATGGCTGGTTACCGTGCTGGACCAGCGCAGTGGAGGGGTGTATCAGCGCCGCGCGCGGGCGCTGATCTCGGCTGTTGGGGCCCTGTCCGTGCCGCGAGACTGCGAAATCCCCGGCGTGGAAAAGTACCAGGGATGGATGTTCCATTCTGCGCGGTGGGATCACTCCTTCGACTGGGCGGGGAAGGACCTCGTCGTGATGGGTGGGTATTCTGCTCTGATGGACTCGACCATCCGTTCGACGCGCCGCTAACTCGACGACAGGCAACGGATGCAGCGCGACGCAGTTCGTGCCGATTCTGACGGCCGGCCCGCGCGCGGCGCGCCAGGTCGTGCAGTTCAGCCGACAGGCGCACTGGCTGGCCGAACGGCCGAACCCGGAGTACTCAGCCTTGTTCAAGTGGACGATGCGGTACGTGCCGCTCGCCATGCGCGTGTATCGCTTCTACCTATACTACCTAATGGAACGCGACTTCGCGGCGTTCTATTCGGCAACGGGGGGCGCCCTGCGCGACGAGCAGAAGCGAGTGCAGACGGAGTATATCCGGCGCACAGCGCCGGCACGATACCATGATGCGCTCGTCCCGACGACGGAGATCGGGTGCAAGCGGAAGGTGCTCGACACAGATTACCTTGCGTGTCTGCATCGCCCGAACATGGAGCTGGTGTATGACGATCCCGTGCAGACGCTCACCGAGACCGGGGTGCGCACGGAGTCTGGGAGAGACGTGCACGCTGACGCAGTCATCCTCGCCAACGGGTTCAAGACGCAGCAGTTGCTGCATCCGCTCGTGATTCGCGGCGAGAAGGGCGTTACCCTGAACGAACACGTACGTTGTTCCCTGCTGCGCAATGAGTCTATGAAGCCGGAGGCTAACAAGAGCATGTGTACACAGTGGGAGAAGTTCTCCTCCGGCTCGGCGCAGGCATACTACGGCACTTGCGTGTCGGGATTCCCGAATCTGTTCGTTCTGATGGGCCCCAACACCACGACGGGCCATCTCTCAGTTATCTATTCGGTCGAATGCCAGACGAACTTTGCCCTGCGCGTCCTCAAACCGATCATGCGCTCGCTGTACCCGTCTCCACTGTCAATTCTGAACCCGTTCACCGGCCGCTCCCCACCAGACACCGTCTCGGTGACACCTGAGGCTGAGCAGCAGGACAACGCGTGGATCCAGAGCGAAGCGAGCAAGTTGGTTTGGGCCACCGGCTGCACGAGCTGGTACATTGATGCGCGCACCGGCCGCAATACCATGCTGTACCCGGATTGGCAGTTCAAGTTCTGGCTGCGCAGTATCTTCTTCCCGTTGTCGCGGGACTTTGTGTTCAAGTCGAGCGCTGTTCGGCTGCCGGGTAAGTCGCAGCAAAGGGAGGGACGGAGCACGGTTGGTACTGTAGTTGCTGTGTCGGTTGGTCTCGGAATGGCAGGCGTGGCAGCGGCAGTTTATGCGCAGAAACTTGATGGAGAGTCTGCTTCGATTTTACTCCGTGGTGTGGAAGAAAAGGCACCGGGGTTGTTTCGGTCGGGGGTGAATGGTGTTGTTACTATGTGGAGAGATGTGATGGGTTGATTCTGGATTATACAGACACTGGTTAGGACACGGAATTACGAGGCACATGACAGTTTCGGAGTTGGACATATCTTTGAGCTCAGATATTGAACGGCGCATACTCTTCCAAGGGAATATCTCTTGCGCATCTGTATACTTCGGCACGGGAAATAGTTCGACCGTGGCTACATATGTAAGCACCCCAGACACCGATAAGCTGATAAGCCCGGATCATCGATTGTTCCGCGCGTCTCTAAATTTTTTGCGCTCGCGATAACAGAGTATTCTTTTGCGCTACGTCTGTGGAATTATTTTCGATCCCACCTCTCATGAAGATGAGCAAAAACTCTTCTCGAGACTCCTCACCAGAGGAGGTCTCTCCGGACACCGAAACGCCCTCAACCACAACCGCCCCTAAAACCTTTCGAGAGCTGGGTGTGATAGACTCACTATGTGAAGCCTGCGAGGAGCTGGGCTACACGGCACCGACACCGATTCAGGAGCGCTGTATTCCCATCGCTTTAGAAGGGCGAGACCTAATTGGTCTCGCAGAGACCGGTAGTGGAAAAACAGCAGCGTTCGTGCTCCCGATGCTCCAAGCTCTCATGGACAAACCTCAGCAGTTTCACTCGCTCATCCTCGCGCCGACGCGAGAACTGGCGCAGCAGATCGCTCACACGGTGGAAGCGCTGGGCGCCCGGATCTCTGTGCGATGCACGCTCCTCATCGGTGGTATGGATATGATCTCGCAGGCGATCGCCCTGGGGAAGAAGCCGCACGTCATCGTTGCGACCCCGGGACGACTGCTGGACCATCTGGAAAACACAAAGGGCTTCTCGCTGCGAACGCTGAAATACCTGGTTCTCGACGAGGCGGACCGACTGCTCGATCTGGACTTTGGACCCATCCTCGATAAGCTCCTCCGACTCTTGCCGAAGCGGAAGACGTATCTGTTCTCCGCGACCATGTCTAGCAAAGTCGAGTCCCTCCAGCGCGCCTCGCTGTCCGACCCGGTCCGTGTCTCCGTCTCGACAAAGAACCAAACCGCCTCCAAGCTCCTCCAGTCCTACCTCTTCATCCCGCACAAATTCAAGGATTTCTACCTGGTGTACCTGCTCAACGAGCGTGCCGGCCAGATGGGCATCATCTTCACCCGCACTGTCCACGAAACTCAGCGCCTGTCTATCATGCTGCGGAACCTCGGTTTCCCGGCTATCCCTATCCACGGCCAGCTGTCGCAGAGCGCCCGTCTGGCGTCGTTGAACAAGTTCCGCGCGCGGTCGCGCAACCTGCTCATCGCCACGGACGTTGCAGCCCGTGGTCTGGATATCCCGGCTGTCGATTACGTTCTTAACTACGATCTCCCGCAAGACAGCAAGACCTACATTCATCGGGTGGGACGGACGGCCCGTGCAGGCAAGAGCGGTATTGCCTTTTCCTTCGTCACACAGTACGAGGTGGAGCTGTGGTTGCGGATTGAAGACGCGCTGGGGAAGAAGGTGGAAGAGTATAAACCCGAGAAAGACGAGGTCATGATATTTGCGGAGCGGGTGAGCGACGCGCAGAGGGTGGCGGCGTTGACGATGAGGGATATGCAGGATAAAGATTCCAAGGGTCGCGGCATGCGGAACCGGAAGCGAACGAGAGATGACCTCGATCAGGATGACGGTTAGAATGCAATACAGCTGCGAGACTTTTAGCGTGCAAAATGACGACTACTACAACAGGATATGGACTACTCGAGCGGCAGGATACGTCACTCTCCCACTAGGCTGGCAGTCCTCCAGATTGATATGGGTGACGATGCCAACGACAGCCTATTGACCTAGAGGTAAACTCATCGCCTCTGCGCCAGTCGCCTAACAACTTGGATACTACGGTAGGGACCTAGTCTAGAAGCTAGTGTAATCAGGGCTAGATGGCAATTAGAAAGAGATAGTTACTGTCTATCATGCTGTGACCTCTACAACCGACCATCATTCGCTCCTGTCCACCTCTTTGCTCTAAGCAGCCGTAATCCATGAGATACTGCCATCAGGCGTTTGTAGTGTATGATAACGGGTATCATTCTAGAATGTAGAAGCTATTAAACACACATATCTATTCTATGCGAAATAGTGTAAACTAGCGCTTTCGAAGACGCTTTGACGATCGCCTCGTCGTTTCAGTCGTCTCGATGATAGCTTTGACTTCGTCCTTCGTTTCATCCTCAGTCTTCACTCCATTCGAAGGCGCAACCCTCTTCACAGCAACGCTAGTCTTCGTCTCGAGTTCATCATCCTCGGTCTTCACCTTCACCTTCACTTCCTTCGACGCAACCAGCCTGTCGGAAAACGTCCTCAGGTCCGCCGTGAAAAGCACGCTATGCGCCCAGCCAGCTTCCTTGCCCCAGAGCTTGCGGAAATGGTTCCCGACAGCGTCGTATGTAGCCTTGGTTAAGGACTTGTGCGATCCCTTGCCAAACTTGTAATCCCTCTGAGCAATTTGCCACACTGTCCATGTCAGCACGTCGCGCACATATCCCGAATCATCAACAGACTCACCATGCGTATCCACCGGCACAGCCTCCCCCCATCCCAGCCCCATCAAACAAACACAATCCGCAACCTTCGGCCCAACCCCCTGCAACTCCAGCAACTTCTCATGCGCCTCGCGATACCCCTCTCTGCCCTCCGGCCGCATCTCCACCGACTCCTTTGTGCCCTCCCCGGAACCAACCACCCCAAACGCAGGCGCCTCTGGATTCCGCAGCGAGTCCAACCACCCCTTCTCGCGCTGCTGCGCCACAATAACCGCTGTCTGGTAGATGTACTTCGCGCGGTACCCGAAGCCAAGACTGCGCAGACGGGGCTCGACATCGTCGCCGGTCAAGGCCTCCGGCGCAGGGAAGTCGTGGTACGCGCGGCCGTCGAGGGTGACGATGTGTGGGCCGTAGTGGAGGCACAGCTTCTCGACCATCTGAGAGATCCGCGCGATGTTGTTGTTACTGCTGCAGATGAAGGATACGAGCGCTTCCCAGGCGTCCTGGCGTAGGATGCGCACGCCTGTGAACTGGGGCGCTTTCTTGCGGAAGTTGGCGTCGTGGGTGGACCATTGCTCGTAGAGAGATGTGAGGTTTGAGGAGAGGTTAAAGTAGTGGGCTAGGAGGGAGAGGGTGGTGGTGTCTTCTTGGGTTGTTGGGTCGGTGGCGGGTTTGTCTGAGGATGGGGGTGTCGGTACGGGGTGTGAGGGTGCGGAGTTGCGGTAGGTTCGGTAGTAGAGATGCAATGGGTCTTGTCTAAGGGAGAGGAGACGTCCGTGGAGGACGCATCGCCATTCATCGGTGTCGGGGACTTTCTGCCATCTGGATATGCAGTTAGTAGGCGCTTCTTGCGGAGCCACGGGGGAGACTGTACCGGAAGGATTGCCCACAGCGGAGGGTTGTGTTGATGCAAAGTTCACTGAGGCTCACGGGCAGTTTGCGCCACTCAGAAAAAGCGCCCACTGTCATAATTCCAGAGAAATGAAGGAATTGTGAAGTATCATTTTCGTCGAGGAATTGTATGTCGGCGGTTTGGGGCGAGGCCTGATTCTGCCGGGCGGCGTTTGAAAGAGAAGGCGGTGGCGCGAGGCCCTGATCGCCTGCGAGTTTTCCCTCCACGCAGCTTCCTTCATACCTCCAGCTCCTTCGCCATCTTCCTCATTGCGATCAAGGCGCGTTGTTGCTTCCTATAACTTGCGGAAGCCGAACTAACAGTCGCCATTTATTCTTTTGATACGGGAGACGGAGGCACCAAGCCGATTGAGCCCAGAATGAACGGCGATACGTATTCTTCCAGAGGTGAGCTCACGCCCTGCGTGCAACCCAGGAGAGCCTTTATACTGACCATGTCGCCTCCAAGATTCGGGTCGCTCGAGGGACTACTACGTAAGTAATCGAAATTCTTTGAGCGACGAGCCACGCCGAGGTCCAGCTAACAACCGCCCAGCGCGACGAGCGACGGGAGCGCGGAGACAGAGGGGACAGAAGAAGGTCTAGATCTCCGCACTATAGTTCTAGAAGTTCCCGTCGCGATTATGAACATGATACTTACTCGTCCAGTCGTGACTACCGCGCTCGCGAACGGGAAGACCGCTACTCCAGCCGGAGGGACGACCGCGAGTGGGACCGAGACCGTGGCGACCGCCGCCGCAGAGAGTACGATGACCGATCTTCGCGCCGCGACCGCGACCGCGACCTATTCGAGGAGAGACCGCCTCGCAGAGACAGAGAGCGCGACCGCGACCGGGACCGCGGCGACAGAAGGGAGCGTCGGAGGAGCATGTCCCCTCCGCGCAAGCGCGAGGCCACTCCCGACCTGACAGATGTGGTCTCTGTCCTACATCGGAAACGCCGTCTGACGCAATGGGATATTAAGCCACCCGGATATGAGAATGTTACGGCGGAGCAGGCCAAGTTGTCAGGTGAGATTGGACCTCTGATGCGGTTGTTGATATTACGTTTTGGTTCTAGGATAGATGGCTTATTGGACAGGCATGTTCCCCCTTCCTGGTGCGCCCCGACAGCAGCCCATGGATCCCAGTCGTCTGCAGGCTTTCATGAACCAATCTACCACTGGATCTGCAGATGCCGCCTCGCTGAAGCCGTCGCACTCGCGCCAGGCTAAGCGACTGTTTGTTTACAACATCCCTCCGAACGTCACAGGCGAGTCGCTGTTGTCGTTCTTCAACCTTCAGCTAAATGGCCTGAATGTCGTCCAAAGTGTGGATCCCTGTATTTCCGCGCAGGTTTCCGATGACCACTCGTTTGCCCTTTTGGAATTCAAGTCGCCTAACGAGGCTACGGTTGCCCTCGCATTCGACGGAATTACGATGGATGAACATGCTTCTATGGACGGTGCTGGTAAAGGTGAAGTCAAGGGCCTGGAAGTGCGTCGTCCGAAGGACTACATCGTCCCCAACGGCAGTGCGGACCAGGAGTACCAGGAAGGAGTTCTGTTGAACGAAGTCCCCGACTCGCCCAACAAGATCTGCGTCTCGAACATCCCCCAGTATATCCAGGAGGAGGCTGTTACCATGCTGTTGAAGTCTTTTGGTGAATTGAAGTCGTTTGTCTTGGTCAAGGATGCTTCGACGGAGGAGTCTCGAGTACGTCTATTGCCAGCTACTTGTTTCTACGCCAGTCTGACTTTTCCAGGGAATTGCTTTCTGCGAATACGCTGATCCTACAGCTACGAGCATTGCGGTTGAAGGTCTGAACGGAATGGAAATCGGCGACCGTCCTCTCAAGGTTGTGCGCGCCAGTATCGGAATGACGCAGGCCGCCGGACTGGACATGGGCGTCAACGCCATGTCCATGTTCGCAAAGACCACGTCTCAAGATCTGGAGACTAGCCGCGTGCTGCAGCTGCTGAATATGGTAACGGCGGAGGAGCTGATTGACAATGATGATTACGAAGGTCTGCACCGTGCTTCTGTATTGATGGGGTCATTGGCTAACTTAATTAGAAATTTGCGAGGATGTGCGTGAAGAGTGCTCGAAGTACGGTCAGGTCCTTGAGCTCAAGGTGCCGCGTCCCTCTGGCGGTAGCCGTCAGTCTCCCGGTGTTGGCAAGATCTTCGTCAAGTTCGACACGGTAGAGTCGGCCACGAAGGCGCTGAAGGCGCTTGCAGGCCGGAAGTTCTCCGATCGAACTGTTGTTACGACATACTATGGGGAGGTGAGTTTCCTAACATCCCTATTATCAATGTGCAATATCTGACTATTGCTGCAGGAAAATTTCGATGTGAATGCGTGGTGAGGACGTGTAAATGGCAGGACAGAAAAATTGAGGATGAACTGGCACCTGTTTCATCTATTCCCTATCTCTGATGCTTTGGTTTTCTTCGGACCGTGGATGCTTTTGATTCCATGCGACTGGGTCGTCGTCGTTACTGGGTTTGTGTATCATAGCGATAAATGGACTTCAACTAATATACCTAGTATGGTATGGTAAAAGGCATTCTTATCTACCATTTTGGTGCGTAGAGCAGGCGATGGGTCTCCCACAACCGGGGGAGGTCGTGCATTCGACTTGAGCCTAGTTGCCTTTTTACATACATTCAGCATAGTCACAACCAGTTGTCTGAAAGCCAGCAAACAGTACACCATGTACCGACAGTTCAGTCTTCATCGGTGCTATCCGCACCTTTCTAGCGGTGGCCTTCTTGTGTACAAGGCTCATAATGAAAGTTTCTTCGATCACATTGGCGGTCATTGTTCTAGCATTGCTCAAAGGGTCTGACCGGCTTCAACGCCCGATAGCCCCGCAGCCCTAACCTCCAAGATCAAAGGAGCCTTATTTCATATCCAGCAGAGGCACCAGCTGGTCTTCCCTAATATGGCGCTTCCACTGTACATTCCGCTCTGCATTCACACTCCCCCCGGCAAGTATCACTTTCCGCCACTGGACAAGCCACTCCGAATCCAAATCGAAGGTCCCCTGGTCGCCATACAGAGACTCCTGCCAGACATCTCGTGGCCCCTGGATCTTCCTGACCGAGCCTTCCCGCAGCCAGCGGGCCCAGAGCTAGCGCGGCTGGCGTATCAGAAGATATACGGACGTGATGCTTGTCTGGAGGTCTCGGGTGATCTGGTGGTGCGGGATGAGTACTTGGGTTGGATGCCTGAGAAGCGCCCGGGAAAGTAAGTTGATATCATTCTCTATCGTGGAGACGACTATATCTGATCTCCATGAAATTGATAGGGTGATTGACTATTACGGTGTCACATTTGACCATCTCATCCCAGCGGAGGATCCCAACCCCGAGGTGTTGCAGATCAACATCATCGAGATTGAAGATGATCACGGCGTCTATGCAAACCAGTGGCTTCTATTTGCTGTCGATCCAGAGGAGTTTATTGGGAAGAAGGTCCTCGCAGTGCCGAGATGTTGCCAGAAGAGAAAGGGGACCCAGGACCGCTGGCGAGTGAATGCGATGGTGGACCAAAGGGTTCATGGATATGAACAATTGAAGGGACCTGAAGAATTCGAACGGTATCTGAAGACTTGAGATTCAGGTGATGGTTGGACAAGTGCTCTAAACTGTTCAAAGAAAGGGTTCTAAGTGCGCAGGATGAGTGAATCTTTAACGGATGAGGCGTTCATTCGACACGTGTAAATACATGGCAGACATTAGGAGGCGAGCCACTATAGGATAGGACAAAGCATTTTTTGGACCCACGACTTGGTGTCTAGAATCAGAGATATGCTCGAGGCGTATGTCCCGTAATGAGGAATAATACTCGTAAACATCGCAAGCCCGTTCCGAACAATGCTTACGATGCTATAATATGCAGATCTTCTATAGCAGTCACGGTCCAAACAAGTAATGCTGCGATGTCCTGATGCTTACTTAGAGCTTCTGTTCCGTCGACACTATGTACAAGTAGACAGAATGATTCCTTCACGCCCCATGAAATCGTAGCATTCCTTCCCAAAACACATAATCAGCATATCTCCAGGTTCCCCAACCAACTATCCCTAGTATGGAGTGCCCTCAACCACCTATAGAGAAGTCAGCTATCGACGGAAGTATAGGGGGGAATCCTTCGTGGTGTTGTGGTACCTCAAAAGACCGGATCTGGGGAAAGTCGCCACGTCCCGCGGACGAGCAAGTACCGCTATCGCGGATGGTCTGCATGTAGCTGCCGCCGCAGTTATCCTCGGAGTAAAGGAGAATCTCAAAGCCATCGACATCGCCCTGCACGCTCATGATGGTAGCGGAAGTGCCGAGGTTGGTGCAACCGTAGGCGACTTGATCTCCAAAACCGACGGGACCGTCACCCTGGCAGAGTATCTGCTCGAATCCGGTGAAGCCCCAGTCACCGGCAACAGCCAGAGTGGCCGTGGCTACGATGGAAAGGATAGCAGAAGCGACACTCATGGTGAAGATGTGCGGAGGGGGTTTTGGTTGAATTGAAAAGACGGAGTGATGAAGATTACTAGATGATGAGTGGAAATGCAATGACAAAACCGGGTATTTATAGGTTTGAAGATGCCTCCAAGTCCTTGATGCCATTCTTATCATTGTATGTGCATTCCGACGGTGGTTTCTACCGTATTGTTCCCCAGGGCTAAGCTTCGAGGCCAAGCTCTGGGGCTATGGTCTGCAAAATGTAACATGGGGGCCAAGACGACTACGGAGTAGACGACAGGGCCAATCTTTGAACGTTTATTGAGCCAGACGGGGATCATTGAGCGAACCGGTGTTCTCTAGACTGTTGAATGTATTGGGGGCCGAGTGGTCCTCATCTGCAGATAATTATCCAGGCAAGGGCAGTCCATATAGAAAGATTGTCCTGGCAACGTGTTCAGGTGATGATCTGGGTAATAGCAGATCAGCGAGTCAAATAAGGACGCTCTGCTTAGGGGCGTTCTATATAGTTCACTCGGTAAGAAAAAAGCAGCGAGAAGTAAGCCCTAAGGCTGGGTAGGTAAGAATGCCCGGCGATCCTAGAATTTCTAGCCTCTTGACATTGGTCATTGCGCCAATCATGGTTTTGAATGGTCTGTTTACTCTCTATCTCTCGAAAGTCTTCGAGGGAACTTGGTTGTTGTCCTCGCCGACGAGCAATTCTTGCTATGTGGGTTGGGATGGCTGTCAACCAGCAGGGTCTCCGCATTAAGGTTCCCTGCAGGGCCTTCCTCCACTGCAACTGTAACTGCTATGAACTAACAGCGTAAATTGTCCCTGGCAGAGATTTCATCTGGTCCGGCAAAGTGGCGCAGAGGAGATGACCAACCCAACCCTGACGATAATCTGCCCAACGAGGCTTATATGCAAGCCGTCATCGGCGCCGTACTACGATTTCTATTGCGACAAACTCCTTGGATAGGTAGGCAGAGATACCAATGGAAGAGTCCACGACAGCGTACGCTCTCAGATGACGACTCCTCCAATTGGCGCAGGGCCGCTCCGAGACAATGTTGTTTGGGAAGAACTAGCAACCTCAACCAGAAGAGGTCTTCTAGGATGTGATACCTCAGAGCATTCGTGCATGCCAACACTGAAGGGAGCCCCGCTTCATGCACCTCGCATACGCCCGATCTCGTATTTATACAACCTGCATTCCTGCCCAGGCTGGCAGGCTCCGAACCTCCAAAATCGCATCCTTCTGTAAGACCGTCGATCCTGACAATGTACACGCTCGACGACTACTCCTTCCAGTATTCGCGGGCCCCCGAGTCCAGCGACATTCCGGATGGATATTTCCACATCCTCCCATTCCGCATTCCACCAGCCGTGGAGGGGACGGAAGCCATCGAACAGGCCAAGGCCGACTTTGGTCGAGCCGTGGGAAAAGAGCCGAATGTGTTCAAACTTGACGGACAGGATGCAAGGAGTGTGTATTTCGTATGCCCGGAATGTCCTCCAGCGGCGTTCGCCCAGCTTCTTCGTTTTGCAACCATCCTTTCTCTCTGGGATGGTATGTCACTCATTAGAAATCGGTCCAATTATATTTCCCATCATTACTTCGTCTAACGCAAGACACAGATGAGACGGACACGCTTGAAACTGAAAAGGCATTCTCCTGTGCTTCTTAATTTCACCAATTGTGGGATGACGGCTAACTGCGTCGACAGCACCAAGCACTAGTGGATGATTATGCACTGGCAATTGTGTCTAAGATGAAGCTCAAAAGCCCCATACCATGCGAGCTTGAGATGAACAAGCTCTATTTCGACGCACTTATCAAACTACTGCAAGAGCATAGCCCAGGGGAGAGCGAGTCCGAAACAATTCTGCAGTCCTTTGTGCAGTGCCTGCGATCCCAAACTGTACCCCCTCTCAACGAGGTGTCATTTGAAGCTTATAAAGCCCAACGGACAATCAGTGTTGCCTGGCAGTAGGCTTCCCAAATTTCTATCTAGTCTGCGACGGAAATGCGGCGCTGAAGAACTGACTGTGACAGCATGGTGTTCGCCTTTGCGCCCGTCATACACAACCTACGCATTAGCAAAAGCGACCAAGCGTCGGTCGCCTCAATGAGGGATCTTTGTAGCCTGATAATTGGGTTAACGAACGACCTGGAGAGTTTCAACAAGGAGTTCGACGAGCATTCCAGCAGTGGCAGCCTCGACGTGATTCACAATGCGATGGCCGTGTTGATGGCTAACTATGGGTACACCGAAGACGAGGCGCGCGAGATCCTAAAGAACGAAATAATATCCCTTGAGCGACAGCTTCTCGCGGACTACGAGGCGTGGAAAGCCTCCCCTTCCTACAAGTCAGATGATATGCGTCACTTCATGGCTCTCTCTATCGTGGCCACCGGGGGTGGCTGCTATGCGCAGAGCATATTGACCAAGTATCATGGAGCCAAGCTGAGTACGACTGCGGAAGACAGAGCGCAGCTTGTAGGCCGGAGTAGGAACAGTTGGAGACTCCATGGTTATCCTCCACCCGTGTCGCTTAAGCAGCAGAGTCCTCAGGCGACACTCTGCAGAGAGCCTGGCAGCGTCCCACCGAGCGGGCCTGCGGATATTCTGGCGCCATTTGAGAAGGCCGCAGCGGCGGATGTAAGAGCTCTCGTCTGACCTTCTGTATATGCACTGACAGGATCAGTTATGTATGGCCCCGTACAACTACACGAAGTCAATGCCAGGAAAGAAGACAATTGCACAGTTCATCGAGTGCCTTCGCTCTTGGTTTACGTTACCAGATGATTGTGCTTCTGTCATTGAGCGGGTTGCAAGCATGCTCTTCCACTCCACTCTCATGTACTATCAACTCTGATCAGCCAGTCCCACGATGCGCACTAATACGGGGTAGGATTGACGATATTGAGGATGATTCTACCCTCCGTCGCGGGAAGCCAACTGCATATCTTGTGTTCGGCAAGGCACAGACTGTCAACAGTGCGACATATCTCTACGCAAGAGCAACCCGAGAGCTCGAACAGCTGAAGCACCCAGAGAGCAAGACAGCTTTTCTTGGTACGTCTGTCGCTTTCTCCCCTTTTCCTCTCTCCCGCAGAATATGTTTCTCGTCCTTGTCTCAAACAGTTCTTATGGTGAATAGACGAACTAGAGACGCTCGCGCTCGGGCAGGCCCTGGACCTGTACTGGAAATTCCACAAGACCTGCCCAACGACAAGCGAGTACCTCACCATGGTCGACAATAAGACTGGAGGTTTCTTCAGGATGGTTCTGCGCGTCATGGAGATCGAATCGAGCGCCACTCCGTGCCCCGACCTGACGCACCTCGTCACACTAATGGGGCGATACTACCAGATTCGAGACGATTATCTGAACCTAACATCAGACGAGGTAAGGCAGACCAAGCCCTCACCCCGGATGAGACGAAACGGAAAGCTGGGGCGAAAGATCGGGTAGATAATACTAACTCGAAACCTGGCTTGTAGTACACCGGAACCAAAGGCTTCTGCGAGGACCTCTCCGAGGGCAAATTCTCCTTCCCGCTCCTTCACACGCTCCAAAACAGTGCTTCCGCGGACATGATTCGCGGACTGTTATTCCATCGGGAGAACGGTCGCGAGCTCTCGCCGGATATGAAGGCGTACATTGTCGCTGAGATGAAGGAGGCGGGCAGTCTGGCTCACACGCGCGATACGGTGATGCAGCTGCATGATGCGATGATGGAGACTCTGGACAAAGTTGAGGCGGCTCTAGGACGCCCGAATAAGCGCCTGAAGGCGTTTTTGCTTTGGTTGAAGCTCTGAGGACCAGTGTCTGTCTCTCCGCTTCCCCTTCGCCCTTCCCGTTCTCTTTTGATCCTACGGTGTGTAGGCGCGTACCTTGAATCCCCCCGTTACAATTCTGGGTTTGTGTACGGAGGAACCAGAAAGGTGCTGGTGTTTGGTTGGCCGACAGTGGAGCGGGCGTATTGGTGTTGAGGTTTGCGAGTGCCGAACAGCTGCCAAGGGATTTTGGAAGATATGTTTAGCGTTGAATATAGAAGAGAGATTCCAGATAGTAAGAGAATATAGCGCTACGTTTGTGGAAAATGTTACGCAGGTGGAGGAACTTCAGGACACGGTTTGAAGGTGGGATACTCCCCTCATCTCTTGGTATACACCCCAGTGCTCACGGCGTGATACCCTTTCTTGCCCACCCTAGTAGTTAGGTCACTCCTCCACTGCTCGCCACGCGCCAGCCTCTCCAGCGTTTTCCCAAATGTATATTTCGGATTCCACCCTAGCTCCTTCACAGCCCTGCTGGAATCATAGACTCGATCGATCCTCGCAAGATGCTTCCACCCTTTCTCCTTGAAAATGGCATCTACCTCGGGGAAAGCTTTCGCAATCACCTCAGCGGGACTCCGATTTAAGGCCTCGAGCGTGCTTCCATCGTTGTGGAAAGGCGGCGGAGCGCTTATGATATACTTCCCCCACCGGATATGCCTGGCCTTTCTCATTGCGCAAACCGCCGCGCTGACAATATCTTCAATGTCGCATCGGCGGTAGGCGAGTTCCAGGACCTTCAAGTTCTCATCGCTCATGGCCGCACGACGGTCTTCATCGTCGTCTTCCTCTGGAAAGAAGCGACTTGTCCGAAGAACGAGAACCGGCATTCCGCTTTCCTTCTGTACCAGCGCGCACATATCCTCGGCTGCGACTTTTGTCACGCCGTAGATATTCTTTGGTTCGGGTACGACCGACTCATCGATCCAAGCGGCGGGGTAGCCGGGCTTCGGGTTCAAGGCCATACCAAAGGCGCTGGTTGTGCTGAAAAAGATAAAGCTCTCGATCCTATCCTTGACCTTGGAAGATTCTTCGAGAAGGATCAGAGTGCCCGCAACGTTCGTTGAGACGAAGTCCTCCTTGGTATGGCTGCATATGTGCGGCTTATGCAATGTTGCCGCATGAAGAACATGTTTAATGGGGTGATCGCGGAAAACAGATGCAATGAACGTGCGATCGCAGACAGAGCCCACGGCTGTCGTGGTTGGAGAGGAGAGAATGTCGATGCCGAAAGGGTTGAAGCCCATCGAGGGCAGGCAAAGCATTAAAGCCGTACCCAGATGACCGGCTGAGCCGGTGACGAGAACATCGTACGCTGAGGACATATGGAAAAGCCTTCTGGAATGATACAGTCCCAATGGGCAGTGACTTACGCCAGATGAGAGCGTAAAACTCGGTATTTTGCAGAGAAGGATCTGTTGGCACCAAATCACTGAAGGTGGATTACTATCAAAAACTTATATGTACGTATAAGCTATAGGAGGCATCAGAATACGTGAGTCATTCGGTAGCCCCTGTTGCGATCCTAACTAGGACACCCGGGTGAACCCTAAGCGAGAATCATACTGATTTTGCGTTAGTAAAGGCATTCCAGTGTACACACGGAAGGAGAATGTTGCTTACTCACTAGACCACCCGAGCGGATATAAATTGCGCTTTGCATATTGTGCAACAAGTACCTTTCCTTACGAGACGTAACGGTTGTCATCGGTCTCAACATCTGCAAGAATATTAATTACCATGGTAGGGCTAACAGAACGACACATTGCAATAACTGCAAGCTTGTCCCACCTTAGGAGTCTTGTGAGCTGGAAAAAGGCGGACGAGTCCTTCATGTTTATGACATTGCAAGAAGTACATTACTCCACTACTCCAGTAGAGACGTGTTACACCTTTCGTTTAGCATATCGAGCATCTGTCTCACCCTTTCCCCCCGGAAGTCCTGTCTCCATTCTCTACTACTTAGTCTTTTGACGAGCCCCAAACGCAAGATGCAAATGATTTCCCTGCTATATCCGAGAATGGAGATCGTTGAAGATCGCTATCTCTAACGTTACTTACTATTTGACCCGTGCAGAATCCTGACGCTACGTTATTCCCAGTATTTGTTTGCTAGTAGAGAGGACTCTCCACTATTTCTGAACTTGGGCTCTTGTGGACATCAATACCCTCATATGCATTTTTATTATCATTACCAGCAGTAGGAACTGGGGCATACAGGCGTAAAATGCTTTCACGTAGCGGATGCGCCGTGGAAGTTTGAACTAGACCACATTTGCTTGCTTTATCAGCGACAGAACGTGCCCAGGACCAAAGTATCTCGGTCTCTTTATATAGGTAGTCAAGGTTGTATATAAATTGGGTAGAACACACCTTTGATGCTGCGTACCTGGTCGTAGAAGGCTGCCATACGCCCGGAGGAGGCGTCTTTCGTCCTCGGCGAAAGATTATATAAATCAGTAATGTGTGCCAAGTCGTGAAATGGGTCGCACCTCAGCTTGGGATACCTTGTCGCGATCTGAAGACAGTGCCATTTTGTTGCAGAGTAATGAGGTGTGTTCGTGGAATATGAACCGTGTCCCAGACTTACTTCTGAACCCTTTCCTCTATCCAGATGAACAAGGTGACAGTGAGCTATCAGTAAGTTTAAGATCCAGAATAAAGTCGCCTCTGCTCTGGAACACATCGCCGACATCCCCAGAATGGAGCACCTGATGGGGCTGTTTTGTTCCCTCTTTTTCTGGCTGGCGCAGATGCAATAGACGAGAGCTACATAGATCCTGTCCGAAGAAGACTGGCGCTCATGGCGGACAGACAACCGTTCCATAACATCCAGTGCGCCAGGGAGATACTCAGGGATATCTGGCAGGAGAGACATGCCGGTTTAAATGCTGACTGGCAGACCTGTATCGACCGAAGAGGCGGATGGCTTCTACTGACGTAGGAGGGCCATCTCCCGAGAGCGTGTTGAGAAACCATATCAGCTTAATTCGCCTTATAGTTTGGCATCGGCGGGAAGAGGTATCTTGGAACCAGCGTAGTTGCATGAATGAAGTTGATATACAGAATATCCGGAACAAACCATCAGGAAAGAACTGGACGTGAAGGTATCTATCGTCGACTTCCGAAACACCCACTCGGAGCTTGAACGCACATGCATGGAATGAATATTATGCTTCCAGAAAATAAAACGGACCAAGAAGACAAGTCAAAGAAATGAAGAACTCTCCCCGCGCCACTTTTCCGGTCTTTCTCCATCCGCGCGTTCGAAGGAGCTCGTGCTGGGCGATGTGCCGACAGCGGGGTCGGATCTCGAAGGGGGCATTCAAGCAGTCGGGGAGGGAGGGAAGGTGGTATCAATCCGTAACTCCAGCAAAACCCATCAATTATGCAGCGCCGACAAGCACGTTGTTCACGGGGATGTGCACTAGGGCGCAGTTAGTACGTCGACCGTGTCTCGCAGATCACAGGGAGCGCATACCAAGCTTGACGATGAAGCCAATGCCGCCCATCACAAGGAAACCAACACCAACAGCCTGGCTGATCTTGATGAATTCCCGGCGGTCGGCTATGAAATGGTCAGCATGCGGCCGCAATTGACAATGGGTCGCGCACCAGTGATGCGACGGTGGACTCACGCTTCTGGCTGCGGTTGATGAACTGCATGCCATCCTTGAAGAACTCCCGGGGGATGTTGAGGATCTCTTGTACCTGGTCGGCCATTGTGACGATGTGAATGTGGAGAGGAGAGGAATTGAAGTACAGAGTCGAGAGTCGGGGATGAAGGTGGATTATTGGGAAAAGGACAGATCGGAGTCTCCAAAGGCCAGATTGGGCCACCCACTAGCTGTCCGGGGTGTCACGTGTTGTTCGGAGAAACCCTCCGCCGCTGCCGTCACTTTCCCGTTTGGGAAGTATACAAGCGTCCCACGAGATAACGTCCATCCGATGCATTAACGATTGGTACTGCGACTATTAGTCTCTCGTTCAAAGTTGCGGTATCAAAATACAGCTTGTCTTTTGGAGCTCAAATAAAGAATAGTGTTATTGACTCGGATACATTGCTTAGGAGCATTTAGTTGGTCTGGGAAAAATTGTATATACTAATAAGATAATTAAGAACTATTTATAGAAGATTTATTTAAAAACTGCTAGTTTAATTAGTAAGTTCTACTGTGTTATTACATTTTTAAAATATAGTATTTCTAAGATAGTAGAATTAGTATATATTTATAGGTATAACTGGGACTCAAGGCGCGTTTCTCGCCGCTATAGTAGGATGAGATGGACGAATTGTATGTTGTACTACCGGGGTACGAGATGCGCCCCGGAATCCTGAACTCGATGAGTTTGCATGATGAATTTGCACCAGAAGCAGCGATCAACAGTGCTGCTGCAAGGAGACGCAGAATAGGCCAATACATGGTAGCGCTTGGGAAGATGTGCTTGATGGAATCTGTGCTGAATCCTAGATGAAGTGGTCAATTGCCGTCTGCAGATATGACCACAACATCCAGAAATCTTTATATAGACATAAACCCGAGGCCGAACCCCTGAAATCAGCGGCTGCTGTTAGCTACAGCAAGGCAGTTCTGAACGAGCCCCTGCAGGTGTCCGCGTAGAGCTTTCGGAGCTCGTTCATGCACTCTTCCGACAGCCTGCTGAGCCCCATTCCGAGATTAGCTGGATAGTACGCCCAGAAATGTAAGATCTCCTACCAGCATGTAAACCAAGCCAGTGCCTGATTAGCCGTATTGCCAAACTGGATTTCTCGGGAACCTCCAATAGCATTACTAGGCTGTCCAACTCTCCATGGTGACAAAGATCATGATCCAACGCTGGTCGTGGTCTCCCAACACGCCAATGGCCAAGGATATTGCAGCACAGGTGGCCATTGGAAAAGGACCACTACAAGCAAGGGTTCTTTCACGTCCATTCGGAGTAAATGGAGAGCCAATCTCTAGGCTTCCGAGCCATTTTCTCATGGCCGCAGTTTAACCGGATGGCAAGCCTTGCGCCAAAGTGTTTCTCACGCATCTTCGGACTCCGGGATAGTGCGACAAAGAGCGGCGGCGCTTGCTGTAGTCGGTGGGTACCTGATCTCAGGCTGGCAAATCCCCCGATGGACGTACAAAAGGACTAAATGTGGGGACTAACCAAGATCCATGCATTCAAAATCCCCCGAAAAGACAATACAGCCCCCGTTCAGTATCGGTTCCACTCCGAGTGTCAGGTTCCAGGCAGTGAATACATGCTAGTACGTGGTAACCTTCCGTGGAATCCAGTATCCGAAATGATTGGTCAAAGTACTGTCTAGCTAGCTAGCTGCATGGAACAAAGAAATTAACGCTCGCCTCCCGGTCTCCGTGATCGCAATGCCAAAGCCAATGAAGGCGTCGGAGGGACACCCAAGGGATAGTCGGCGACCAGGTTAAATTCTATTGAACATGCGTTACATTAATGTTGGCCTCCCCTCGTACTCTGAGCCAGCCATACTCACCTCCATCTGGACTATCAGACGGTTTGTGCTATTTTGTGTGCTCTACTACCTCCATCGCTTCAGAGTGAATCCTAGACAGTTATCTATTTGACTATTTACACACTCGGTCGTTTGCACTACACCACAACAACCAAACCCACAGTCTGACAGAATAGCAGCGACACCACCCTCCTATACCAAGGTCACTCACTCTGCCACGTATGCTGGCATCAATCCAACTCAGCCCGGCCTGTCCACTGCGGGCAAGGTTGTGCTGATCACTGGCGCATCTGGCGGCATCGGCCGGGCCACCGCCGCGTCCTTTGCTGCATCGCTTCCCCGAGCTCTCATCCTCTTCGGTCGACGCGCCGACGCCCTGGCGGAAACCGCCACGACTGTTCGAGCCGGCCACGCAGAGGTGACCGTTCAAACTCACACGGCTGATCTGTGCGATGCGTCGGGTGTACGCGATGCCATGAACAAGGCGGCTGCCGAGTTTGGCGGTATCGACATCCTGGTCCACTGTGTCGGCTCACTGGCCCCCGTGGTTCCCCTTCTGCAAGCCGATCCGGCCACTTTTCTGAACGGCTACAAGACGACTGTTGTCGGTACGCTGGTGACAGCACAGGCTGTCATCCTGGCAAACAAGACGGTCAGCGCAAACACGGACAAGCCAGTCACCTTTATCAATCTGACCACAGCCGGCATCCTATTCCCCCTTTTCCCGGCATGGGCGCCTACAGGAGCAGCAAGATGGCCGCCGTTCAGCTCCTAGACTCCTTTGCCGCCGAGAACCCGCAAGTGCGTCTTCACAATGTGCATCCTGGACTCCTCCAAACGGCTATGTCTGCCAAGCTGGCTGAGACGATAAAATTGCCATATGCCTATGATGACAGTAAGTATCAACTGGACCCCGTCCTTTGTCGCCCATATGTTTTCTATGCAAGGAACTAACGGTCATTCTTTCGTTTACAGTGTCTCTTCCCGCCGATTTCCTCGTCTGGATTGCCTCCCCCGAAGCAGAGTTTCTCAGAAACAAGATCGTTTTCGCCTCTTGGGACGTTGATGAGCTCAAAGGTCGCAAGAATGAAATCGTCGGTTTCCGGCCGGAAGCCGGCGAGCTCGGCATCGGCTACCAAGGATTCCCTCGGTTTATGGCTGGGCAGCCCTTGCCCGGCACCCAGTAGGCAACCGGTACTCTGTATGTGTCGTCGCCACCGCAGGCTGAAGGCACTGTGATTGCGCGCGTGACTAAACAAGTACATGAAGTACTTTCACCGGGGAGAACTAGCGCGAAGACGCCATGAAAGGAATGCCAGAATTATGTTGCGAAGTTGGACATAGCTTTTAATGATAAAGATAGAAGACGAATAAAGAGTAGTCATGATCAATTTCCCACTCGAAGGGCTGCAGTCATCCTTTGAAGGTCACCCGGGGGGAGAGCCCGATTTAGACTGGTCGTGGATGGGATATCTCCATTCACCCCTGATATCCGCGTGTTTTGGATTGTGGACAATGGACAGATATATCTATACTACCTATTATATAAGCTTAGCAGCCTTATATAAGAGGTTAGGGGTGTCCCCTAAGCTTAGGATAAAAATTAGTGTGGAGATGTATATCTTACTACTACCGTCCTGATCACACTCTCATGTAAATCATATTGGTGGCGGGGTGAATCAGGGCCCATCATCATCAACTCAAAGTAATGGATTTGCGGATTGGTGTCATCCACTCTAGTCCTGACCACATGCGTGTATCTCCTTCACATGAGCCCTGGCTGATGGATGTGAGAAGGGAACGATTGTAGAGCAGTAAGCAAGCGCTGTTTGATATCAAAGGCGGTCCAGGGCGGTGATTACGGGACGGCGTACAGGGCGACCATGCCGAAAGCGGCAAAACTAACCCGGAAGGGAAATTCACAGGTGCTCGCATTACATATCAAATCTTGGATTTCTCCTGGCTACATAACCATCAGAAAATGCACTACAATGCAATCGCGTACCATGAACAGTGCAAGTTATATTCGTAGCGAGGATATTTTAAACATGAATAAGGATGGAATATACAAGACTCATAGGAGGAACGCACTATGCAAGGAGATATTTGGCCGCATGCTCGATGTGGTCGTCCGAGAACGTCGCCATAAAGTAGTAACTGTGGTCGTAGTCATCGTGATAACGGACCTTGACGCCCTCGACGCCCGCCTCCTTGGCGGCTTTTTCAAAGTTCTCCGGAAGAAGCTGGCCTTGCTTGTAGAAGTTGTCTCCATAGCCCTGTCACATATTAGCCCTCAGTTCTTTAGTCTACTTATGATACTCGGAAGCTGAACGTACCACATCAATCAGCGCATCCAGCGGTCCCTTCCACTTCTTCACCAGCTCCGTGGCGTCATGCTCCGCCCACTTGGGGTTCTTCTCGTCTCCACCAAAGTAGCCCCCAAAAGCCTTCTTGCCCCAGGGGCAATTGATAGGGTTGCAGATGGGCGCAAACGCCGACACAGACTTGTATTTTCCGGGGTTGCGGAGGAACTTTATCTTGTCAACCAATGCTGTATATATTCAGCCGGAAATAACAGAACTTACCAGGGTAAGAGCACCATGACCACCCATACTATGTCCCGTGATGCTAACCCGGCTAGAGTCGAGCTGCGGGAACGCCTCAAACACGGTCTTGGGCAGCTCCTCGGTGACATAGGTGTACATGTTGTAGCCGTTGTTGAAGGGGGCCTCAGTAGCGTCGACGTAGAAACCGGCGCCGGTACCAAAGTCCCACGAGTCGTTTTCACCCTGAATGTTCAGACCACCTGTTTGCACGGTTAGTTGGATCCGTCGGCGGGTTGATTGTTGGTGTTATCGGTGACTACGCACGGGGACTCGTATCAGGATACAGCACGGCAATGCCCTTCTTGCTGGCGCCATGTTGGAAGAAGCCCTTCTCCGAGCAGTTGTCGGCCGTGCAGGTCAGCCCGGACAGGTAGATGAGAACGGGGACCTTCTGGCCGGAGACAGCCTGCGGAGGGAGGTAGAGGTTGAAGGACATCTCGCATTTGGTGGAGGTCGCGGCATGGCTCAGCTTGAGCAGTTTGCC
Source organism: Aspergillus pseudoterreus (assembly GCA_002927005.1). Classification (NCBI taxonomy): domain Eukaryota; kingdom Fungi; phylum Ascomycota; class Eurotiomycetes; order Eurotiales; family Aspergillaceae; genus Aspergillus; species Aspergillus pseudoterreus. Next base: position 71,268 of record PIJX01000034.1, read on the forward strand.
GCCGAAGGAGGCGATGGTAGCCTTTGTGGTGACAGCCATGATGACGGGACAAGGACAATGAGTGGTGGGAGGACAGACTGGAAGCTGGAGGAGGAAGACGAGGGAGAAGAAGACGAGATATTGACGGATGACGATGGATGGTGGGGGTGGGGAAGAATTCCCTCATGAGGGGAAATGAGGGGCATCCGCTGACTCAGTTGCTCTTCTCCTCATCGGGACTTTTTCTCCCGATTGAGTAATATCACAACAGCGTCCTGGTGTACGAGATAATGAGAATGGGAGCAGAGTGATTTCTTCTACACAACCTATCGTACATGTTGACCATCTCCTTCAAGAACACTCCCTATCGCCATATTTCATCCCCACCGTCTTCCCAAGTACTGCAACGGCACGAGGGCAAGACCCAGAAGGACGAAACTCATAGCCCCCCACCAAGTAGCCCGCAACGCCTGCACATACAAACCCACCACTTTCTCGCGGATAGAGCTGTCGAATGACTGGGTGAACGCTTTGCTGGCGCGCGCATAGGCACCGCCATGCTCGAGTTGAGCGCCGACGGAAGACGGCAGCTGCGCAAGGTGACTGTCTACCGTCTGGTCAAAAATGATGGAAGGGATAGTCACGCCCCAGACCAGCGCAAAGCTGCGGAGATAATTGAAAAGAGCTGTCACGGACCAGACGTCATCGGCCGTAAATTGCGCCTGTAGGGCGGGCAGTAAGGTCGCCATAAGCAATCCGTTCCCGGCAGCCACAATGATCTGCAGCACCGCGTGGTCTGCCGTGGTGGCACTGGCGTCCAACAGTTGAAACAGTCCCAGCCCCAGAGCCATCAAGATAAAAGCCAGCAAGTTCACTAGAATTGACCGACGTCCAGGGAGCATGGACCCGGCCATCCCGCCCAAGATAGAAAAGACAACCATACCGACAATGGTGGGCATCAGCTCAAACCCGGCCCGCTGCGGGGACATCTCCATCACGGCTTGGAAGTAGATGGTCAGGTAGTAGTTTACCCACATGATAATCATACTCTGAACGAAGCTCTGCAGTTGGAGAGAAAGTGCTGATATGTTCCGCAGGAGTCGCATCGGGATGAGAGGGTTCACACAAGACCGTTCATAGACACCCATGGCGACCAGACCGCATACACCCAGCACCAAAGGCAAGATAATCCGAACGGACGACCACGCGTACATTTTGCCGCCCATGGTCAACGGCAGCAAAATCGCAAGAGTACTCGGTGGAAGGAGCAGGTTACCGACCCAGTCAAAGCGACGAGCGGTAGCGCCCAGCTGGGCGACAGCCTCGCGCTGCTCCTGCGTGCGGCGACCCAAGACCGGAAACAGACACAGCAAAGAAGCCGCAGCAAGCGGACAGTTGATCCAGAAGATCCAACGCCACGACGCGTGGTCGACGATGACGCCCCCCAAGACAGGGCCTATCAGCAGACCCAGACACGAAGTAGCCATCACTATACCCAGCATCTTCGGGCGCTCAGGTAAGGGGACCATGTCGCTGACAATCAACTCGGCCACCAGCGGGATTCCGCCACCACCAATTCCCTGGATCAGTCGGCCGACCAGAATGACGGCCAGCGTGGGCGCCGCTCCTGATATACCGCTACCGACGCCGAACAGCACGATGTTGATCAACAACAGGGGTTTGTGGCCGAACACCTGGGCCAGCCAGCCTGTGAGGGGCTGGAAGACGGTCGAGGCAAAGGTGTAGGCGTTGATCACCCAAACATACTCGATGGTGTGCAGCGAGCGCGAGATGCTGGGCAGGGCCGTCACCACAATAGACCCTTCCATGGTGATGGCTAGTCCGCTGAGACAGAGCGTAGGGAAGACAATCCAGAAGCGCCAGTCCCGGGCTTGTGGTTCGTCTTCTTTGTCCTGCTGGGAGCCATCTTCATTCTGTGTGACGTCCTTCTCAACGTCCATAGTTGGATTGTCTCCCGTCATAGTACCGTCGAGGTGTAATGCAAATGGAGGACGAAGGTGAGACGCAGGCCGGGGGCCACTCCCTTTATAATGCATATCAATCACAATCTAAGATTGACAACCAGGGAAGCCAACAGGATGAGAACTCGGAGCAACCCGGGGACTGACAGTGTTTACCTCTCAATCATGAAGATGACAGGGGTGGGACGGTGGTATGCCTGGTCATTGCATGGGTCTGTAAGCCTCGTGCATGGGGCGCTTACAATGGGACGCTACACAACATACTATCAGTTTACATCGTAGGAGACATAGTTATACATGGACTCTGGTATTACCGACTGTTGTATATTGTACAATTCTTTTGTCGTTAGAAAGAGCTACATCAAGACAGAATGATATAAATGATCCCAATGCAAGTACTATAGACACCTAGGTACCTAGGTATACTTGGCGAGGTATGGGATACATTCTTGGCAGCTATCAAAATGTCTCCGAAATGTCTCCGGGCGAATTCTCGTGCTTTCTCTGACGCATACATCTCTGCTTCTACCAATTAACTACATATGTCATGAGACATATTTTCCTAGAGAACTAGTGATGAGTCTACATGGGACTATTTCTCCTTCCATAATACGCTGGTCCAGGTGACCAGCAAGCAATCGAGAGCGGAGCGGACAATTTCGTTGGCCTAAGGTTGTTTTATATCCCTTTTCCGAAGCAGATCCTTAATGCACTATCGGAGTAGAGAGGTAACCCTACATCAAACTAGGACATGCATGTCTCGACCCCTCTGTTGCCATTGTTGTACGAATTTTTACCCAGCCAGACATCTCGGCCCAGGTCCAATAGTCAATGGTATCATTTTGCGACTAAACAACATACAAGCTCAACCCAAAGACGACAAACACCAGGCTATGCAAACCAAACTCCTGTTAACCAAATAAGCGACAGTCTCATTGCGCCGAGGGCTTCTCCCATACATCGAGAGCGCCATCTGCACATATATACTTCCATGAGTGGCGATATCGTCTACTCCAAAAACACCGCAGGGATACCGTAGATCACCGGAGCCGCGCCATTCAAATACTTCAACACACACGCAGACCTCGACTGCGAAACAGCTGCAGCCAGACTCTTCGTCCCGGCCGTCGGCTCCTCCCCAATGAGTCCCCATTTCTCAAACGCCGATTTGGCGAACCGATCAATGTCCTTGTCCGTGACATCCCAGAGTGTAGCGACCAATGCAGGACTGCCTGCATGCAGGTAGTTCATCGGCGTGCCGTATGGTTCGTATTCGCCGGCCTCGGTCAAGGTACCGCTGCTGCAGCCCATGAGGAATGCGACGGCGCACCGATCCAGCCGTTTAATTGTGCGGCCGCGGATGTACTGCGCGCCGCTTCCGTGTCCGAAGTAAAGGAACAGGCTGGACGATTCTAATCCGTCTTTGAATTCTTCCTCAGTCGGGACTCGATTGGAGATACCGTTCCATCCTTGTAGCTGCGAGAGGTCCTTTTCGAAAGTGCTCTGGGTCGTTTGCAAATCTCCGGTAGGGTTTAGAATGTAGGTGCCCTTTCGCTTGTCTATTCCCAAGCCGGTAGCCCCATCTGTACTGCCGCTGCGGAACTGAAGGATACGGTCGCGGAGGCATTCTAGCGACGGTACACGACAAACCGGAAAGCCCTGCAAGCATGGGAGAGACTCCCAGGGGAACAGATGGAGCGATTTATCCAGAACCAGAACGGTATGGTTCGGAGTTTGCCGGCCGCCATCATTGTGTACCGACTCATGGTAGCCTCTCAAAGCATCCAAGGTCTCCACAACCATCATGTCGAAGTCAATCTCGTCGTACGCATTGCGTTCACCTTGGAACTGCAGAATATCCACCACGAAGTAGAGAAGGTCCATCAAAGTGTCCTCCGGGTCCTCTTGATTGTCCAAATCTTTGACGCCAATAAACAGCTCTAACACATTCTGGTGAAGTGTGAGCTTGGGACCATCCGCTTTTTTCCCCTTCCGGCGAGAGGGGAGGTGCTTGTCCAGAACACCGTGGAAGGCCTTTGAAAACCGTGCTAAAGAGGCGGTGTCGTGGGGAACGGGGGAAAAGATCCCTCGGAATCCCCCAAACCACACGTTCTCAATATTCTGCAGCAACGTTTCCATTTGATGGTCGAGGGCCTCGCGGTTTTTCCACCAATTCTTCTTGGACTGTCGGTCTGTTTGAGCCTTTGCGGCGTGCGCGCTCTCGTTGGCCAGCTTGATGAGCTCTTGCATCTCACCCCGTCCGTCCTCAAAGGTGAACTGGTCCTCCTCTTCATCCTCCGCGGATCCTCTTCGTAGGGGCAAACGGAGAAGAAACGGGGAGCGGTCCCGATGCAGCCTCGAGATGATAAACTCGTTGCGATCCGCACTCAGCGACAGGGAAAGAACGTTCCAGTTCTCCGGTAGGATATCCACGTATTCCTTGGTGAAGCTGGTGCACAAATCATTGCTCAATTCCGCAGTCGATTTCGACGGCACAGGCCATGATAGCGGGTCACAAAAGTCGGCCAATTCCTTATCGATGCCGATGGCAATATGTTCACGAGCGAAAGCACCAATACGTCCAATTTCTAGCACTGTCAGATTGTTGAGAGGAAATGTGGTCGTGGTTGACTTACCGTTAACGTTTGCAGGCGGCGGCGAGAGTGAGAGGGAACTTTCTGCGGCAGTTGCATGAGACAGCATGGATATCCGACTCATAAGCCGCGAGGCAGCATGACTATCGAGTGTAGACCCTAGGGCTGTAGCCGTAGAAAATACATCACCCAGACAATCAGCGGCCTTGGAGAGCATGGCAGAGAAATCATCGTTCGCCTTTTGACTTCTCGAGCGTGCCGTCCTCGGAGCAGCCCTTGTCTTTCTAACACTAGATGCTTTGCTAGACACCTTGGCCTCACTAGTGGCTTTGCTGGGGGATTGCAAAGATGGCAGTGAGATGGTCGATTCCGGGAGAACGCAGTATACAGCATGAGAAGCAAAATGACGTATAGCATCCGCCAGAAAGTGCTCACTTTCGCCAATATGCAACGTGATTTTGCTGTCTCGAGAAAGAGCATACTGTCGGGCGTCATTAAGCAGCTCAGAGGCCTTGTCAAATTGACGCAGAGCTCGAGAACAAGCAGCCTGCTGTTGTAAGATATCACCTCTGAGGTGTGACAGAGAAGTGGACTCAGCGGGTGAATCGGAAGTCGTACTGGACACCTTGGGTGCGCTTTTCGTAGAAGTGGTGGTCGCACGGGTTCTTCGAGTCGTCGTAGTTGAGGTCGAAGCGGTTGGCTGGTGTCTTGTACGACGGCTGCTGGGACGAATGCGGAGTTTTTCCATCTTGTCTTCAAGGTCAGGAATGTTTGATGCTGTGGTCATCTCTGACTGTAGGAATTCGGCCATCGTTTTCTCCGCTTGCAGAAGTGCACGGAGCTCCTGACTGTGTTGGCCTTGGGCCCTGTAGAGGGAGGCGAGGCCCATCTGTAGTGAAACCATCTCAATGCTATTGCCCAACTGTTTGGATGTCATCTCCGCAGCAACAAGTAGCTCCTGACCTTCAGAGATGTGACCACCATAAATCCAGTGGGACCCGAGTTCCACTTGAGAAGCAACCAGTCTCACGTTGGCATTGAGCGTCTTGTTAATCTTGAGAGCTTGTTCACCGTAATAGATAGCATCTTGGAAGAGACCATGATGAGCAGAGAGACTAGCCAGGTTAAGGAGAGATGTGTGGTGGGAGCCAATGTGAGGCCAGAAAGGTGCACCTTGAGTGTATGAGCTTGATGTTGTCGTGACGTGCGTTGGGGATACATCCAGCTTGGCTATTCCCTCAACAACAGTGTCAAGCTCGGAATTCTCAGCTGCTGGCAATGCCTTGTCCCGGTTTCTGTGTGCAATACGCTCAACCTTAGCCCAGATCCGGCAGTTGAGCCTCACGCTGAGTTTAGCAAAAAATAAGGCGTCGTTAATTGAGCCCTGCGCGAACGAAAGCCGGGAGCTCATGAAGGCCGCGTCAGCCACGAGTCGTTCCCACGAGATCTTGGTCATCACAGAGCAATTTTGCAAGTCTTGCTTTTTCTGGTTCTTTTCGTAGAGGCTCCTCGCGGCTGAGAGCGTGACTGCAGCTTTGTCTGTCTCTGCCGTCTCCAGGAAATAACCCACCCAAGCCAACTGATGTGACAGGGTTGCAAGACAGGAGACTTCCTTTGCGGCGAGATAATTGTCTGCTTTGTCAAGGAGGCCACGGGCCCTGGTACAATATCCCAAGCGACAATACTGCAGGACCAAGCGAGACAGGATAATAGTGGCCTCAGAAAAGTCCCCAGTGGCTTGGAGTTCCGTAGTACGAAGAATAAGCTCAAGAGTGGAAAGCTGCAGATTCCAGAGTCCATGGATTTCCGTATAGTCGACAACTGCCTTCATCTGCAAAAGACAGTAATCAACATCGCCAACACGCGCCACAAGAGAGTTGTAGTCATTGCACTCGCGCATCATAGAATTCCAGGTAGAAATCACATGGTTCAGGTCGTCTGGTTGCAGGTCACCCTGATGAAGGCCGACGGTAAGCCGTATGGAGTTCTTCAGATGAGGCGCAAAATCAGCAAGGTCGGTGTCATCGCTTAGTTCCCCGTCCGAGTCCATTCCAAGCACGCCTTCCTCGATCAGTTCCTGCAACAACGCAGGGTCCAAGCAACTTGGACGTTCCAATGAGAAGCGTAGACCAATCAAGACCGCCCGCAACCGTCGGACAGGGTGTGACTCGAACGTGTAAATGTCGAATAGCTTAGTTAAGAATGAACTAAATACTGTCCGGAAAGCCTCATCGCTATGGGCATAGTAGTGTATGTCGGTCAAAATGCCCAGCTGCCACTCCAGAATATGGCCTCGCTGCAGAGCCGACATAGACTTGTCGTCAAAAAGGCCCTGGATCTTGGCGGACTTGCTGCGCAAGGTCATTTTCAAATAAGAAGAGAGAACACGCCCAAGCAAGAAGGCCCCAGTCTTTGAGTCCTGAGAGACTCGATGAGGAAAGAGACTGGGACACTGGGAAATAGCTTCTTCCAAGGCCCCGGCGTCAACATGTTCGGTAATCGACTGAAAAAAAGCTTTCTCCGACTCAGTCGTCATATTTGCATCCATGCACACCAGCGCGAGTCGTTCATTCTTCAAAGCGGCAAATCCGGTGCTTCGTTCACCAGGAGAGCAAGTGGAGAGTAGGTGAGTAGACTGCTTGAGAATGGGTAGGAGCTCACGGGAGCTTTTTCCTGTTTCCTTTTCCTTGAGATAGCGCGACCAGAACAGGTTTGACAACTTGACGAATGCCATGCCGACAGGCTCCACGCCGGACGAATCAAGCACTTCTTCCTCCCCTGCGACGTTCATGACCGTTAGAAGACGCTGGCAATCTGACAGACACGAAAGAACATCCTCCCAAGCTGGTCTTTGAGACATGACCGATAACTTGCCGACGGCAATAGCGGAGTCGACTCCAGCAAGTACAATGCTCTTCGCAGCATTCACGCGCTTAATAAACGACTCGTAGTCCTTTTGGTCGTCCTCATTCGACGGCTCCCTTCCGATGTAACGCCGTAAAAATCGAAGGAATGCAGAGAGGTATTCATGGATCCGAGATGGGGCGTCTTTCAACTCGCCGGTCTTTTTGCTGTCTTTCCCAATCACTTCACCAAACCAGCCCATAGCCAATTTCTTGAGCTTGGCTGATTCAACCAGCAGCTCATCGAGATCGCTAGAGGTGCCTCTCAATGGCATGCCAAGCGCAGCAGTGGCTTCAGAGACCGCGTCTAGTAGACCCGTCCCCGAGAACTTGCTAGAACATTTCGTGGCTTGAAAGTGCAGCGACGCAATTCTACACCGCAAAGTAGCCAAAGGAAGACCTTGCGTGGTAGAAAGTGGGCTGACTGATTGTGTATAAAGTCGAAGGGCCTCGTCGAAACAGCCGGATTCTTGAGCGAGCTGGCCTAGGATAGTTGCGATGCGGGCCACCGAAGGGTTATCTTTGCTGCTGGTGTTTGGATTTTTTGCCAGCTTAGAGACCGCTGACTGGAGGCGAAGGATAGTCGTGTAGATGGAGGCGAACTCGGTCTTCCCAATGCCTTTGTTTTGGTGAACAAAGTTGGCCAGGTAGCGCGCCAGTGGATCCCACATCTCCTTAACGTCATCACAGACATGGCCGGACAGATTCCAGCTCATGCAGCGGATCTCCATAGTGAGCAATTGCAGCGTCAGCGAGGTGACAGGGTTGAGCCGATCTTTGCCTGTACTGTTGGTAGACGACGTGTGAACACTTGAGAGCGATAGTACTATGTTCGACAGTAATTGAAGCTGAACCGCAGCCTTGTCCTTGGTGAGTGCCCCTGCTTCAAGTGCTGACATGATCACACTGGCCGGACTACTCGGGTCAGAAGCCTGCAGGCATGGAGCGACTTTCTGAATTGTAGGCGCCTTCTTCTCAGCCGCAATAAGACGTAGGGCATTGGACTGGAACGAAACCAACAAGCCAAACAAAGGTTCCGCCTGCGCAAGATTCGTAAAGGTCAACAAATCCGACATGCGTTCCTTCGCAGGCGCATCATCCACAGCGTCAGGCGTCGTCCTGCTTTTCGTAGTCTTCTTCCGGGCCGTAACCCGACTATCCAGGTACTGCTGAATCCTCCTTCTGAGTCCCTTGAGTTCTTTATATGCCATATCATAGAGTCCGAGTGAAAGGTATCGTCCTGCGAGCACGCAAGCGCCTTGTTCCAGTTGCATGTTCGGGGCCCCGGATTCCGGACCAGTCTGTTCGGCCTTCAGTGTTCGCAAAGACCCCAGCGCCATTCTCGCGCACTCGGCGACGGCAACAACACCTTCATCCTGGACCATCGGCTTTGTCTGCGCGCAGGGGGGAGGTTTCGTTTTAGTTGGGGACATCGATCGCGGTGAGAGGCTTGGTGCTGTCCGGGCCCGGGCATCGTCTCGGTTTGAAGACTGCAGCTTGGCGGCGTCAGACAGAGTCTTTAATGTCGTGTTAAAAACTTCGGTCGCGAGCACAAGGCGTTCCTGGTACGACAGGCGCGCGGCATCTTGTTCTACCAGTGTGTTCAATGTCGTAGCCTGTGTTGAGGTCTTTGTTTTGGTCGAGCGAGCGGCTCGTGCGCGACTCGCTGTGGTAGTGGAAGATTCTGTTGTCCGCGTGGTCTTCTTTGCGACGATCGTGTCGTCTGGGAATGAGCCATTGGGACTGCGAAAGAGGGTTTGGAGGGACGACATGGTGGCATCGGAGCATGTTGATGTCGAGCGGACGGCCTGTTTCACCGATTCCACTGAGGAATCGGGGAGGAGAGCTGCAACCGTCATGGCGGAGAGGTGTCGTTATTAAGGATTAAGGGTGAAATGTCTCTCCATTCGAAAAGTGACGCGGCGATTGACGTGTTGCAGATAGAGAAGTGGTGATGTTCGATCTGGCATCGGGGTTCAATCACGGGCCTGAAGCGGCTCCGCGTTGTCGTAGCAACGGACGACCCGCTACGCTCCATTGGGAATAGCGGTGCCAAGCCTTCATCTTCCGAGCATCAGAGCGCTTTTCGCCGATACTGAGCAGAAGTACTTCCTCACGCTATCGCACCACAATCCTCTCAAAATATACCACATCCTCTCTCTAATACTGTCGCAAAATGAGCTTCGCCCGGCTCGCCGTCCGCGTCCTCTCGCGGGGCGCTCCAATCCCCCGCACAATCCCTCCCACGCCACAAATCCGCCTCCAATCCACAGCCTCTCGAGCGATGCCACGATTAGCGCAGGCCTCAGTATGGACGTCGATGATTCCGAAATTCCTCCGAAATCGCGGGGCCAAGGGCGCGCAAACCGATTCTTCCAAGTCCAAGGAATGGAACCCGGCAAGCTTCTATATTATTATCTTCATTCTGATCGGATCGCAAGCCATCCGGATGATTGCGCTCAAGAACGATTATGCTGCATACACGAGGACGACGGATGCGAAAATCCTGCTTCTGCGGGAGATCATTGAGAAGGTGAAGGCCGGTGAGAAGGTGGATGTGGAGCGGTTATTGGGGACGGGCGACGAGGCGAAGGAGAGAGAATGGGAGGAAGGTTCGTTTCCTTCTCCCTGTTTCAGGTTCGGGATCTGGCTGCTGACTGTGTTTACATTTATAGTTCTCCGGGAAATTGAAGAGGAAGACTCGTTGTGGCATAAGAAGTCTAAGGAGTCGGAAACCAAGGAGGATCCAGCACCTCAGCCGGAGCCGGAGGAACTCAAGAAAGATACGGTGGTTCCTGCGGTTGGATCTGGAACTGAAGAACCCCCCAAAGACGGCAAGACGAAACGCAAACTCAACTTCTTCTGATCGACTGCTCGCCCTGAACGTTGATGTCTGTCATGGGTGTCATGCCCTCCATGGGCAAGACGCATACTGTTCAAAGACTACAATCATCCAGGTGAGCTGGTTGCTTTCTACAAATTTAGACGCAGACTGACTTGTGTCTAGATTTCCGATGCACATTGGAGTTGCTAGAGCCGTCTAAATGTACATTACTTTGGCCATAACTTGTTTGAATATATGATACCCACAAGCTGCATTCACAGCCTATCCTCTTGTATCTGCGTCAAGTTCCCGTAAAATTCTAGAAAGATTAACTATGTCACCGATGCTCCTGAACAGCAATAATAATAGACAGAATAATAACACAAATAATGGTACCTGTACAGATATATCACGACCCCAGGATTGAACATATGAAGCGACACATTGTACACCTCCAAGAGGACCATTAGAAAGCGCAAGCTCTAGGACGTCAATGCAAAAAAGATTGCAACGGTGAGAATCTTCCTCCCCAACATCAAGTCTATCCGATTTTGGTACAAAAGGGTAAGAATGCGAGATTGGTTCTGTACGGAGATGGGAAAAAAGAAACAGAGAAACAAGGAGAAAGCGTGATCTTCGTCCCAACCCAACCAGAACCCCGAGAACCAGAAAAGGGGACGGATACATGAGAATGGAAGGTATTTCCAAGTCAAGCCTGCAAACAAACAAAAGAAACGTAATAATCAAAAGAAAGCCAACTTATCGCTATGGAACACAAGATGCATATTTATTGCTTCTGGCTTTGGAGGAACTTGGGCCATTGCTCAGTCCGGGGAATCGGAACACGGCCGATGTTCTCATCCAGATCGAGGATCAGCTTCAGTGCGTTCCTCGATCTCAGGTAGGGCAGCGGGGCCTTGGCAACCTGCAGGCCGACGCCGGGCTCGACCTGGCCGCTGGGAGTGACCTCCTCATGAGACCCGGGCATCGGGAGCCACTTCTGCAGAACTTCGTAGGCCGCCAGAGTGAAACCGAACTGCGGCGAGGACCGAATAATACGCGCAGGACCACCCTTGAAGAACGCCTTGAAGCCTTCCTCCTTCCAGATAGTCGCAGCGCAGTGGCGGAGACCCGTGTAGTTGACCTCACCCTTGCGAGCTTCGACCTGCAGACGCGTCTTGATGACATCGCAGGGCGTAGTGAAGTAAGCAGCGGGCATACCGGCAATGGCACCGGCGGTGAGAAGCTGCACAACACCGAGTTTGTGGGTCTGGGATTCGCCGAAGAAATCGGACTTGAGGTGAGAGTAGGTCGGGAAGTAGATGGCGGAGAAAGGAACTGTCAACGAAGGTTAGAACGATCGTTTCGGGCAGGTGACACCAGGGCGGAAGTAACAGCTTACCATCACGGAGCAGACAGGCGCTCGCTCCCTTGTACAGACCCATCAATCCCAGATTCTTCACAATCCAGAGAGCCGAACGACGAGGAGCACCCTCGACGGTCTTTGCAATTTCACCCTGCACCTGCAAACGAATCTTGACGATCTCGAGCGGGTTGGTGAAGATCTGAGAGAAGCGCACAGTTAGCAACCGCACGACTTCACATTACTCGCGACGGGACAAGATCAACTTACAACTTGACAAGCACCGGCAGCACCACCAGCCAAGATCTCGTGCGGGTACCAGATCTTGTGGGTCTCCTTGTTGGTGAAATGACCACGGACCAGGTCGTTCACCGTCAGCTTGATGGCCTTCTCAGGGGCAACACCGATCAGCTGGGGAACAACGCCCGAGTACAATCCGGTGAAACCCTCGTTGCGAATCACCTTCCGGAAGCAATCGAGGGAGTTGTTGTACAAGCGTTCACCCACGCGGGAGGAGCGCTGGTTCTGCATTCGCGTCTTGACCAGGTCAATAGGGTAGACCATGAACGCGCCAAAGGCACCAGCAAGAGACCCCAGGGCGAAATGGTGCACAGACTCCAACACGTTGTACAAGACCGACTTTGTCTTTTCGGCCGCCTTGTGCGCCGTCCCCGATGCCGACTCGATGGCCTGTCCCGCGGCGGCGAGAGGCATACGCCATGACGCATCGATGACCTTGGCGAAATCCTTCTGCGACAGTCTGCCGGACGGCGCATCCAAGCCCGCAAAGTGGAACAGGATGTCCGCCTCCATGGGGGTGAACAGGGAGAAGCGAGTGACGCGAGCGGCCTCGTTCAGGAAATCCGCACGGGTGATCTTGCCGTCATCACTCTTCATGGTCGCCTCGTGCACGATCAGATCGATCATGTCCATCTCGCGCATCACATTCTGGAAGGCCCGAACCGTCGCATACGAGATCTTGGTGCCGGTGGAGATGTTGCAGAGACTGGGCAGGTGCTCGAGGACATAATCCGACAGCTTGTGTTTCGACGTCTCCAGGATGATGCGCTGAAAGTCCTCGGGCTCGATGTAGCCGTCCCCGTCCTTGTCGAAGACGTGGAAGGCCTGACGGATGCGCTCACCCTGGAGACCCCGCAACATCTGCGCAAACTGAGGGTAGGTCATGTCGTGTCGGCTTTTCGTGCGGCCGGTGTACAGGGAGGCCCATTCTGAGTTCCAGTCGAAGGGGATGCTGTCCTTCTTCTTGTTCAGGTTATAGAGGTTCTTGAAGGTCTCCCACTTGACGGTACCGGTGCCTTCGGTGTCGAACAGCCGGAACGCGATCTCATATTCGGCGTCGGGTTTGGCGAGGAGGTTCTCGAAGGTGGCCCAGTCGGACAGGGTGAGCTTTCCGGTATTGCGACGGTCTGCGACGCGGAAGAGGATCCCGTAGTGTTCCCGCTTGATTTTATGCTACATAGATGGAAGAAGAACAGGTTAGCTGGGTGCGAACCACGATGACACATCGGACAACAGCCAGACAACAGTGCCACGAAAGGATTGAATGCGCGCCAGAACTCACATAATCTTCATGTTTAGGGGCCACGGCGTTAATGAAGTCGTCTTCGCTCATGAAAAACTCCCCCGTGGCATCGTCTTTGCGGGCATGACGGAGGAAGTTGGCCTTGACCTGGTGCGAAGCCTGGGGCTCACTGGAGCTTCCCACCAAGGACTCTTTCACGGCATCCTTGACGCTGGTCATTGTGGGGTGTAATGGGAGTACCAGATGGCGATCAAACCAATGCCTCGAGAAAGCAAAAGGAAGGGAAGGAGGAGGGAAGGGGAAGGGGACTGGCCGGAGTGGAGGGAAACGGACTTATGAAGGGGTTGTTGGATGGGATAAGGAAAAATATGTGGAGAAGGGAAATTAAAATAATGGGGGAGGCCGTGACTGATAGAATCGATCGGTCGAGTATATAATTACTTGGACTGGAAGAAGGCATGGAATTGTGGAATCTGATCTTGTCTTCCTACCGATTTTTGCTTATTTTGTTATGTCATTTTACCTATTTATTATAATCCATTCTTGTCTGATGGCGTTCTTCCATCAAAATTTTCCATACACCACGCTTGGCCGCCATGTACAGGCAAAATGGAAGAACTCAATCACCCATAAAATACCATGGAAAATACCAAGATTACCACAGGGCCACGAATCCCCGGCCAAGGACAGCCTCACCGCCCCTGATCATGCGCGATTATTCAATCTTACCCGGTGAGTCTTGTTTGTTGCCATCGGACTTGATGCCGACTGCTCTCCGCATTTCTGAAGGGTATCTCGTGAAGCAGATGAATGGATATCCTCTGTGACTCCAGTTGACTCTGAATAGATCCTGCATATCGTGAAAAGACAATACGAACCCTCACCGATGCCGGAAACTCAAGTGGATGTCCCGAGGCACGACCACTCCATAATCGATGTCAACTGGACGAGCCACGCGGTAAACTCCGGAACCCTCGCCATCCGCTCTGATCGCCCCCCTGGCGATTGAGGAGAAGACGACAAAAAACCCCAGACCCCTGTCAGATTCCAGAAGGACATGGAAATTTTTAGATTCGAACACATTGCCACCAACAGGTCCTAAAAAAAGGATCCAGAGGTACATAGTTATGCGACCGCATCGCAGTCGAAACCAAGAGACCACGTCTCGTGGGAACGATCGGAACCCCAATGCTAGGCGTCGAATCTTCACATGATCTGACGGTCGCAAAAGAAAACCCAACCCAACCCAGACCAGGCAATCGAATCCAATCCAATCCAGAAGTGTCTGCGACCCCATTCGGGCCGATGGACGCGGGCTGAAGTCCCGTAACTACTCCGTACACCCGCGAATTGCGACGGGCGATTCCGTCTCCGGTGGGGGGTCCAGCGGGTCCAGAATTGGAGAAAACGGATGCTGATGGTGAGGGGAGACGGGCATGTCTCGTCCGTTGATCACGATGTCTGTTGGACGCCTCGGGTCTCCTCCGATCTCCTCCGTCAATGGAGTGAGGCTCGGAAGGCTTCTTTCTAGCATTTCGAACGAGAGGGCGATCTGTGAGGATTGATATCGGTGAGTGATTAGTTAGTAGAGCTAAATTCGAAACAACATAACTACCATGGAGGTGGATGGACAATAATAATGAGTCCTTACCGCCATACGGAGTACCTTATGATGCTGCTTCTAAATAAAGGGTCTGGGTATTATGGTGTGTCACGTGATCCTTATGGAGCACGGCCTGGTCCTCTGGCCACGCACTGTTCAGACTCGAGTCATGATCTTGATTGTACCGATTAATAACCGTGATATAACGATTCACTTTAAATCGGCATTTGCGGAGTGTTCAGCATTCTGGTTACGGGCTTTATTCACTCAAAGTCAGATACGAGGCAGGAAATCCAGTCCTGGACAAATGTCGCAGGCACTACTATGATATATATCTACTCACTGCGAACATCATGAGACCCTATCACCATATTAACAGAACAACAGAACAGACTACTCCTCCCCACCGTCCTTGGAAATATCGTGGTGCGAAAACTCTGCAATGAAGTTAGCGTGGGTCTCGCAACCTTTCTACACAACTTACGATCAACCCGGGTATCCTTGAACTTCCTCGCTGGGACACCATTCTCAAACAACAAGTCAATCTCCCCAAAGGTGCGGTCCTTCGTCTCCGGAAGTCGGAACCAGCACCAGATATTACAAGTCAGATTCGTTCCCGCATAGAAAAGTCCCGCTTTGGCGCCCCAGTTCCAGGCTGATCCCGCAAGGGAAACGGACGTGTTAGCTGCATATTCACCTAGAAACCACCGATGAACGCGTCACACAACATCGACTTACCGGTGGAAGAAAGCATGCGTGGCGTGACGCAGTTCTGGAAGATTCCCGTGAGATTGTAACAAAATCTCCCAATAACGATGGTCTTATATCGCAGTCGACCGGACGGCGTTTCGGCGACGATCGGATAGCACGCGGGCCCGACAGTGATCATATTGCAGAGCGTCGAGATCACCAGTAGAATTCCAATCGCCAACTGGGCTTGTCTTCCATCTGCCCAGCCCAGCCCTCCAATCACCACCAGACAAACGAACATGAAGGACATCCCTCCCATGTAAATCGTGGCGCGTCCGACATGCGGAAAGAGAAGCCAGCAAATAACACCCCCGATGATATAGCATGCCGAGAGGGCAATATTCAGATCGAATGCCTGCACCTCTGAAAACCCAGCAGCTTCCAAAAACACAACTGCATAACCAAGAAGAGCGTTGCCGCACAGGATCTGCGCGGCCCAGACGACGCAGTTCTAGGATCGCGTTAGTGGGGACTTATTTGAAATGAGACATCACCAGAGTAACATACAATCTCCGTGCGTCGCAAATTCGTTCCTTTGAAACAATCCAGAAAGCTGGCATTGGCGGTCTCCGACTTTTCCAACTCCGTGGTGTGTTGGATATACGCCAGCGTGGCCTCCACCTCCCGTTGTCTTTCCGGTGTGTCCTGACGCAGACGCATCAGGCTGTGCCGGGCCTGCTCTATCTTCCCCCTTCTGACCGCGTTCCAAGGCGACTCGGGAGCGAGATATGCTCCAACGAAGAGAGGAAGTGGCCAGACCCATTGGAGCATGAACGGGAGTTGCCAGCCAAGGTTACCGTCGAGTGTGGTGACGGCGCGAACAACGCCGGAGGAGAGCAGAATCCCGGCACCCCAGCACATACACACGTACGCTGTGACATACGGGCGAATCACTGTTGGGACAACTTCCGATGCGTATGTTGTGGAAAGAGTCTACGAGCTTTTCGTCAACTGAATAGTTACTCGAAGGCGGCAAGGGTGATAGACCTGGAAAACACCCCATGGGATACCGCACATTGACTCACCCCAGGCCAGGATAGACAGTGACGGGGCAAAAACCGGTATGAAAATTGCAGCGGCCATCCAAACCATGAAGAACATCAAAGTAGGCCGACATCCGAAGCGATCCTGGGAGTATGCATTGACGAGGAGG
Organism: Aspergillus pseudoterreus; assembly: GCA_002927005.1. Lineage (NCBI taxonomy): Eukaryota > Fungi > Ascomycota > Eurotiomycetes > Eurotiales > Aspergillaceae > Aspergillus > Aspergillus pseudoterreus. The sequence continues at coordinate 87,962 of PIJX01000034.1, forward strand.
CCCCCAAGTTGTCCGACCAACGACGAATTCGATAACCCCGATTGCCACGACGCGGGGATTGCCTTCTCGCCGGTCTTTGGATTGGCGATTCCAAAGCGGTTCTTGAACTGCGTCTGCCCGTAGAAGGAGGTTATCTGATCACAGCAGGGCTCGTTAGCCGGGCATCACGGGCAAGTTATAGCAGAGGACGACGGACGATATTCAAGTCATATCCCTCCATGATCAGACTGGTGGAGAGAAACATAGCCCAGAAGACCGCTTTCTTGTACTTTTTCAGGGCCTGTGAGATTGTCAACTGGCGATCGGCCGTGTCACTCTCCTGCGCCTGTTGGATCAACTCCGCGATGGTGACATGGGTCTCGACCTCCCGTCTTTTGGGGATGACTTTCTCTGGCGACATTATGAGTTCTCAGATGATAGATATCAAGAAACAGGAGAACTGAGAATTCATCACAATACTAGTATATGGCTGATCTTATCCCAGGGCTTGACTCCACCGGGACACATCTATATATGAACAAGTCTATCTATTGCGTGAAATGCTTTCCCCGCCATTCGACTTGATTTTACCGAAGGCCTTGCTTTGGGACCAACCACCAGGAGGTCTAAGTTTCTTACATGCTCTACATCGTCGGCCAATATCCCGGGACTTACCCCGGCTTCCTGCGGGGATTTTGCGGGGGTGGGCCCGTCCATCTGTCAGATTGTATGGACTGACATCTAGGTCTGTCCGCAAGGCGTTAGCTATGCCGATGGTCCTATTGATCGGCACCTGTTTGAGTTCCTGGAAGGCTTGTATGAACCCCCACGCGAGTCCAAACTCAGCAGCAACCACCGCCACTGGACACCCCGGTTCACATTCCAGCGAATGGTAGCTGCAAGTTTTTATCCGTTTAATTACCCGAGACTTGCTATAAACAACCGAGGGAAGACAAGCTTCTCATCTGTGGCCTTAAGTGGCCCTATATGACGCCGGGAAATGCGATTTACTCTACTAGTCAAACCTAAGCTCATCGGCGCTCGACCGATGGACGGGACACAAGAGTGAACAAGAATGCTTGTCGCTTTAGAGCAATTATCCGGCGCGCGAAGAGGGGCTCCACTGCAGGATTGGAGAAAGGTCCATCATAATCCTTCCCCGCTCCAACGGCGTTGAGTATATGATACTCCCCTCTCGCGATCCAGCTCATTATCCAACTTCTAGACACACCAAGACCATCCACAGTGTCCCTCCCGCACACCAACACGATGGCATTCACCCCAGGATCTGTCCGCGATGTGGCCATCACATCGCCGTTCTGGTCTCAAATGCAAGCCTGCTCCCGAAACAACACCATCCCGGCCATCATCAAAGCCCAGAAAGAGACGGGACACTGGTACTGCCTCACATGGAAAGAAGGCCACCCGGTGAAGCCACATGCTTTCTGGGACTCGGATGTCTACAAGGTGACGGAGGCAGCTTGTTACTTTCTCATGACACATGAGGATGCGGAGCTGCGCGCCGAGGTGGAAGCGGCCGTGGATATGATTCGTAATGCCCAGCATCCCGACGGGTACATCAACTCCTACTACACCGTACGCGGGATTCAGAACCGCTGGACGAACGTCCGCGACATGCACGAGCTGTACTGCATCGGCCATCTCATCGAGGCGTGTGTCGCATACGAGACGCTAACCGGCAGCGGCCGTCTCCTGGAGCCAGTCATGAAGGCCGTCCGTCACGTCGACTCCGTGTTTGGTCCCGAGGAGGGCAAAAAGCACGGGTACCCCGGACACCAGGAGATTGAGATCGGGCTGCTGCGGCTGTACGAGCTCACCGGGGACGCGCTCCTGCTGAAGCTGGCTGAATATTTCATTCTGGAACGTGGCAAACGCGACGCGCAGGGCGAGAGCTTCTACGACCACGAAGCGAAAGCGCGAGGCGCCGACCCGTATGACGGCATGGGCACGGAAATGAGAGCCACGTACCGGTTCCCGCGCGATTATTCCTACCACCAGGCGCACAAACCACTCGTCGAACAGGATGAGATCATGGGCCACTCCGTGCGCGCGGTCTACTACATGACTGCGGCGACGGACTACGTGCGGCTGACGGGGAACCGCGCGGTGCAAGAGGCCGTTGACCGGCTTTGGAGAGATACCGTTGACACGAAGATCTACGTGACTGGCGGGCTCGGTGCCATGAGACAATGGGAAGGATTCGGCCCGCGTTACTTTTTGGGCGACGCGGAGGAAGGACACACCTGCTATGCGGAAACGTGTGCGTCCTTCGGCCTGATCAACTGGTGTTCACGCATGCTGCGCTTGAAGCTCCACAGCGAGTACGCCGATGTGATGGAGACGGCGCTCTACAACGCGTTCCTCGGGGCTGTTGGTCTCGACGGAAAGTCGTTCTATTATGAGAACCCGCTGATGACATACACGGGGCACCCAAAGCCGCGGTCGACGTGGTTCGAGGTGGCGTGCTGTCCGCCTAACGTGGGGAAGCTACTGGGTTCGCTGGGGTCGCTGATTTACTCGTACCTGGAGAGTGACGATATTGTGGCGGTCCATTTGTGGATCGCGAGTGAGTTTACGGTCCCCAACTCTGGGACGGTCGTATCTCAGAAGACGAATATGCCCTGGTCGGGCAAGGTTGAGCTCGCTGTGCGGGGACCCAAGGCCGTGAACCTTGCCCTTCGAATTCCCAACTGGGCCATGTCAGGATATACCTGCTCCGTGGCTGGAGGAGAGATGCGAGACGGTTATTTGTATCTCTCTGCGGTGCGGGATTCGACTGTCGAGCTTGACTTCCCCATCGAACCGCGCAAAGTGTACGCCAATCCTCTCACTGGGAAGAACGAGGTAGCAATCATGCTGGGTCCTTTGGTATACTGCATAGAAGACGTCGATAACGAGTCTGTCGATATGGATTATGTTGCGTTGACGGACGGACCGGTTGGCAAGGGGCCTCCGAAGAAGATTGCCACGGTTGAAGATGTCATTCCGCTTCACACGCCTGGAAAAGTGCTCGTTAACAAACAGTGGTCGAGTCTGTACGGGTTGTCTCCGTGGCAATGGAGTAGCGAGACAGTCGATATGGTCCTCGTGCCGTACTTCTTACGAATGAATCGAGGTGGAAACGGGGGAATGAGGGTATGGAATAGGAGGGTGTGAGTATGATGAGGTAGAATAGATTGTCGTCATAATAATGGAGATTACACAAGTTGCTCTCGGAGTGTCTCCCAGGTAGTATAGATGTTGATGCTTCAAAGTAGTGTGTGGTGCACTACTCCCTCGTGAGTTATGTTCACAACGCATTGTATCTAGAGCGCACCACTCGGTGCACGCACTCAACACTGTTCACACAAACCGGCCCCAGTTGCCTACACTAGCGGGTATGCTCTAGCGGCGGAACCGCCCTACAAGCAGTGGAGACGACTGTTCCTGTTCGGGCATGTGCACCCGAAAATTTACTGCCCCGGATTATCCCCAGGGCGTTCCACCGCGCAGAGGCAATACAGCATATACGGAGTACGGAGTACTGTCTGGATATCACGATAGTACCAATTCAATCACCATATAAATGTAGCACATTCATTATGAGATAGTTTCATTGTTCCCTGAGGCCACAGTGAAGCCTCAACATGCTAGTGAAATTCCCCTGCTTTGTTTCTATAGCAGCGACTGCCTTGGATCCAAATTTGGAATACAGTCGAACCCCAGTGGGCGAGGACATGACAAAAGCATCGAGTTCACTTTCGTCAAGAGTCCGGCAAAACATGTCCATAAGAGCTGACCCAACACCTTGCCGTTGGTAGTTGGGCTCTACAGCCATGAAAGTGATTCCTAGCCGATATGAGAATGGCCCGATGTTGTTCAGGTCTACGGAGAAGTGACTTACGGCATATTCAATTTCCTCGGTAGGCCTCAAGGACTCTCTGCCTCTCTTCTCTCAGTCTCTTTGAGATATCGCGCCATGAAGCCACGTCCAGGGAAGGAGGAATCTGAACCTTCTTTTTCTTGTCTCCAAGCCCGCCTCGCACATAATCTTGAATAGATTCGCTACCGTCGATCGTCTGTGTAGAGGCACCTGGACTGTCAGTCCAGCCTATCAAACCAACAGGTAATCCATCTTCTCCGCAGGATTTGTACAGAATCTCATCCTGTTGTTGAACTGCTTGACGAAAGCCATTAGCCGTCCATATTATCTCCGCTTCTCTCTCATCCAGCTGCTGTCCAGTTGACAAAGGGAACATCAGGCGATGGAGCGGGCCGTCTTGATGTGCAGGGAGTTCGACCTTTCGTACGAGCATGTCCACCTCGTCAGCTTGGACAGGCGATATCGAGAGTTTCATTTTCCGTTGGGTTTTCTTGAGACAATATGGTTGTAGTACAGTGGCCTGACATCCGCGGTAGCGGAGCAAAAGGCTGGCGAGGCTGTGTAACGCTCAGTCTGTTACCCTGGGAGAGGAGCGGTGAGGAACTTAGGCCAAGCAGTTGACAGCACAGCGGTCTGGTCGAGAAGAAGAAGCAGATAATTTGAGTCTGATAAAAGACTCCTCCGGCTCAGATACCCTTTGGTGGAAAGGGCCATTGCTTCGTAGCTTCTTGCGGTGACAGCTCCTCGCTCAGAGTCTCGATGTACATGTCAAAGAGATATTCGTTCATCTTGTTCGTCATTTCCCATCGGTCTACCGGGACCCAGCCACTGTCATCAGTGCAGAGCTGGGACTTGGCAATATCCCACAAGTATTTCCTGTCTTCGTAACGCTGAACCTGGTTGTAGTGTCGTCTTATCTCTTCCTCGGTAAATTTGAACGGACAATGACCGGGTAGGCCTAGAATATGCCAATCAAGGAAGATTCGGACCAAGGAGTTACGCAGTGGGACCAGGCTGCCCTCTGATAAAAGCTGCGAACATGTAAAGGGCTCCCATAGTCGTCGGTCAAGCTTCATTGCATCATAGACATGCCTGTTATATGCAAGACAGGACATCTCATAGTACTTAGACTGCGATGCTAGTTCATGTTCTTCCGTAGCGTTGGCCTTTTTATCTGCGTCTAATTCGTCGAAGTTGTCAGGCACACTAGGGGCTGTGGCACCCGGGCTGTAGTTTTCCGGTGGTTGAAGGAAGTCAGGAAACCGGGCTTGGATTAAGATTGGAGCGGTTTGAGCGGACTGCCAGTCAATGATGCCGGAGATTAAGGTCGGGTCCTCAGGGGAGACAAAGATATTCCCAAGATGCAAGTCAGTATGCCACAGAACTCAGGTCTGCGCTTGTGTCACGCGTGGGTCTTGCGATAGGACTGGCAAGATCGCCAGGACCTTTTGTAAAAGTCTACATACTCGTCAACGGGCTGATCGTCATTGAAACGAGAGAGTTCCGCCTGAACATCAGCTCTGGAATGTGCGATGAGACGCAGTGCGTGACGGGGCATAGATTCTGCGAATTCCGACATGGACAGCCCTCCAACGAGTCAGCAATTGCAGATAGGAACGACACAGCAGACTCACAGGGTCCAGCATCTGGCATGTGCACATCAGCAGATCTCCTATGCCACACACTTCGACTGCAGGATGGCCCGATACAGAACTGCCCGTCCGGATCAAAATCTGCCGGGAGTGCATGCTGACGAGTTCCATCCAGCAGCATCGAGTCTCGTAGATAGAGGCTTCCATAGGCCGGAAACTTCAAAACCGCCAACTTCTTCTCGATGTCCACAATTTGATCGATGATTTTGTATCTCTCCAAGATGTTCATATAAGAATATACTCCGCGCCTACCGGGTTGTTCGGCTCTGAACTCCAAGCATATACGTCCGGGATGGGCAAAGACATGCGAGATCGTACTTAATCACAGCGTTAGTACCTCAGACTTTAGCGACGCACTGAGGTCACGTACAAAATTGTAAAGTGGCTACTTCGGATGCCGTTGTAAGCGACGGCGGGCCGGCATTTGGACAAGGGATTTTGGCTACATCTCACTTCCGTTGTCCATAGAAAGGAGGAAAGCTTTATTATAGTTCCCCTCTAGTTTGACAATACGCGTACAGTGCGTTGTAGGACTGAAGATGGAGGCAGCCTGCGCGCATAAGCTTTCAATGTTGAATTTGACATAGCGTTGCTGGAGTTGGCGTTCCTCGTCTACCAGCCAACGGCCCGATGTGTATCTGAACAGATCTTCTTGATGGCGTATCTTGCACCCTAGTTTGTATTAGCGACGTACATGGTATAAAGAAACAGGCACGGAATGTAAACTGACTGGTCTTTGAATGAAAATACCGGCTCCAGGCCAGAGGGATGCATCGCCCCCTGGGAAGCCCGGTCCGAGCTCTATGTCTGATCAAGGGCTGTAACGACAGTGGCTTCGCATTATACATTGCTGCTAAAGGTCTCCTGGTCTGGCGAAAGCGCTATGATCTCCCGAAAGAAGGGATAAGAACGGAGACGGAGAGAGACGAGCATGAGTTGGACAGGGATGATGTGCTGCACAGCTAACTACATACGGCAATCGATTTATTATCGGTAATACTGAGTGCATGGTCGATCTCCTTCTTGATGCGCATAATATTTTCTATGGTAATTCATTATAATCTAGTAAGTAGCAATTTCTAATCAAACACAACATTGCAGGCCACATGCCAACTCTACCTATAATAATCCGGCTTTTCAATCCGAAGCAACCGGAAGAGAACTCGCTCCACCGGTAACAACACCAACATAGCACGGTTGAATCTATACGCCGTAAAAGTGACACAGGCCCCCACCACGGCGTCGAGGATAAAGTGGTTCGCCGTCGCGAGAATCGTGAAGCCCATCAAAACCGGCCAGATCGGTGCGACCACACGCAGATACCAGTGAGGGCTAAACTTGAGGAGACAAAACGCAATGAACACCGAGTTCCCAAAGTGCAGAGACGGCATTGCCGCGATTGTCAGCTGGAACGAGTTCTGTGTCCATGATGAGCCGCCCTTGTTGCTGTGAAGGATATCAGTGAAGCCATCGTCCTCTGGGAGGAGACGCGGTGGCGCGCAGCGCCAGAGGGTGAGAATGACGAAGGCGATGACATTCTCGAATGCCAGCGTTCGTCTAATGGCTTGGTATCTATTTGCTTGGAAGTATGTGTAGGAATAGACCAGGAATACAACTCCAAGGACGATGTGAGAGTAGTATACTCGGGCGAAAAGGGCCATCAGCCACGGCGCTCTATCGAGGACGAGTTTCTGTAACGACAATTCGACGTCTATGTGTAGGTAGTGTTCTAGCGCGAGGACCGCATGCGCATGGCGTTCGGCTAGTCGGAAGACTTCTTCATTCCCGGCGATTGCTTTGGCGGAGAAAGCTCGTAACCCTTGATAGATCTTGTATACCATTAGAACTCTATACGGCGATGTTCGAGGGGCCACACATACCCAGTAGGTAAGGAGCCAATACCATATTTCTAGGAGAAATGGAAAGTATGCTAAGATGCGAGACTGGATGGTGTCCCGGTTCCGTTGGGTGATCTCGTCATTGTCTTCGTCGTGGTCGTCGGGCTTCTGGATTTCGCGATCATCATTGAGTAAGGGCGTCTCAACGGATGGACGTCTAGCTGTCTTGCGGCGGTTGATGAGTGTTCCGATTGTGAAAGTGGCAACGATGGCTGCGTAAGTTAGTCAATGCCGTAGAAGTTCTCTAGCCGGTGGTATCTGGAACCACGGACGTACCTCCAGGTTCGAGGAGATTCCGAAGGGCGCCCATTATGGAGGTGATGGGACTGCAATATGAATGAGAATCTTCTAGTGAGGAAGTGCTGAAGGTGTCAAAGGGGCGACGGCAGGAAATTGGACGTTAAACCTTGACGTCAATGCTCAGCACCGTGCATCCGCATCCGCATCCGCGTGATGCCGGCATACATACGTAGTCTTTCTCCACTGCAGGCTTCAGACTTTCCGGTGGAGGAATGGCGAGACTTAGCGGTCAGTAGTCTACACAGTACCTAGATAGTCGATAGTACAGTACATAGTAAATAGTAAAACGTAGAAGATGGAAGCGTGGTAGAAGAACGATAGAGGACAAACAAATAAGGGAGATAGGGGTCGCCACTCGACTGATATGCTTGACGATGCCGTAATAACCCCACAACTTCCTAAACCGGGATACTCCCGATGTCGTACCTAGTACTGTAGGTACCTACCGATTAATGCTGGCAATCAACTGGCCTTGAGCCAACCGTGAGGGGGGTCTTCGCACAGCCTCGCCTTCCGTTTCTTTTCCTTTGTTTTCCCTCCGCTTTTCCGGCTTACCGGTAGAAGCACCAGTTCAAAGATGTGATGCGCGCAATACGATCCGGATCCAATGCACTTCTAGGCGGTAGCACTGATATATGTCTTACAACAAGAGTATTCCTGTGTATGCCGTATGCTTGACTGGGAACTCACCACACCGGGACTAAGCGAAGATAATGATGCTAACATCAATGTCTGCGGTTGTATTGCAGACCATTATGTGTTATGTAGTGATTGGGTGTCTCTCCTGCTGGTCAATACGGCTGAAGGGAGGATCTCCGAACAGCTCGATTGGCAATGGTGGTGGCTGTGCGTGTGCTTCGATCAAACATGGAAACAGAGGCATTGATTGATCAATAGCCCAACGCCACCAAGGCTCGCAACTAAGCACAAGGCAAACCTGGATTGAAAATTGCAAGCTAGAGTCCCATCATCGGACATAACAGACGGCCCTGTGTCCGCAGCACAGCCAATGTTGAGTACGCCTAGCCACTTGCGCCGCAGACATACCAGCTCTCCATATCCAACATACAAATCGCTTGGTCTTGTCTATCACCCCCATCGTACCTTTTTTGCTTTGAGCATCGAGAATCCAGTCGAGCCTTTCATTCTGAACTTAGCCCAACACCCTCGCTCGCAGTCTCGTTGTACCGATCAAGCACCTCCAGATACCATGGAGCCAGTGGTCCCCGGGCTAGGGGAGGATAGCCAAGACACAGTGCAGGACCTGATTAGCCTCCTCATCCAAGGTGGCGGCGCGAACCGCCATCAAATTCTTCAACAACTAGTGGAGATGGGACACGGGGAAAATGCCTCCACCGCTCTCACAATGACGTTACCGAGATCATACATGGCCGACATTGATACGAGGAGCCTTCTGCAGATAAATTTTGTGAGACCTTCCATCACCCCACTTCTTGACGACGAGTGTAAAGGAGAGTTGATGCAACAAATTGGCTTCTCGTTCAATGGACGGAGTAAGTGACCACGCATCGTACAATACCCACTAGCCAATTGATGCCTACAGGAACTGCCGAGAGGAGCTTGTCCCCCACGGATCTTTCAGATTGGGGCGAACGAGTAAGCAGCAGTTTCGTTTTCTACTTGATTGATGCACATGATGTTAATCCAGTAAAAGGACTTGGAGATGACGAACGATATTGAAATATAGTAAGCATTCCATTTGACTGTCATACTAAGATGCCGCTAGTCCGACTGTAACGGCTTTAGTTCCTCTAGCGTGATCTTAGAACTTCTCGCCGTATTCAAGCAATTTTGGGAGATTATCTCATTCCTCGGACTAGCTCCCTGCCTGGGTTGGCAGGTCGTCGACAACGGACATTTTGGCCTTGGGAGGCGATTCCTCTCCATAAGAAGCGATATCAAGGGGGAAAAAAGGCATGAGCCTAGTAAGAAAGTTGAGTGCTACCGTAAGGTTCTTCGAGCACACCGGAAATACAGAATCTGATTAGCAAAATAGACATTTGGTTTGTTCTGCCGGTCTCAGAGTTACTACAAGACAATGCAGACGAAAAGCTGGGCCCTGGAGTAAAGAACGTCTTCGACGGTTTACACATGCATTATACCCAGTTTCCTATCATTCAATTGACCTTTCAGGACATAAAGCGCTGCTTCTACATGCAATTCAACCTCCAATCTCGGAGCACGAGAATTTTCAATAACATTGGTGACAAGGCGGTTGAAAAATTCTGCGAAGTTTGTCAGCAGGGCGTCCAGGAAGAGGAGTATGATCCATTTATATTTCTCTGCAGCAGTATTTCCGAGCTCCTTCATCGTTGGGTCGTGCAAGGGCTATTCTACACTAAGAAAATTCGGGATATAGTAAGTAGAGACACCTGCCTCCTGTCGTTTGATGATTTGCTGATACATATATCTGCCAGGAGGCCAAAGTGCTAGCCCTTGGGCAAGCCTTTGAACGAAGTGAAAGGCCTGAATCCAAGGAAGCCCGTGAGATAGAGCGAGGCAATCTTGAAAACGCCCGAAAGCTGATTCTGGAGCTCCATGAGTTTCGCTCTTATCAGCTACGCCAAAAACGCAATGTCGAGTGTTTATCTAACGTTGCCAACGAATCTGTGAAGGAACACTGTGACATGCGCGAAACACTGTGCATCAGTTCGACCGCATATCTTAAGGTTCACAAGAATCTGTGCACACTTGCCTCTTGGCTTGAGAGTACGAAAGAGAACCTTGAGTCGGCTCAGAAAGTCACCGACAGCTGCTTATCCACAGTGAGCCTTATCCTTCAGCTCCAAGGGCATGGTGCTGACGTGACATTAGCTTTCTTTCTTACTGAATATGAGAAATAATCGCTCCGTCGAAGAAAACACGAAATTCCTCGCGACGATGGCAGAACATAGCAACGAAGAAAACCATCAAGTGAAAGACATTGCAGAAGCCAGTCAACGGGATAGCGAGGCTATGAAAACCATTGCCATTATGACTATGTTCTATCTGCCGGCGAGCTTTGTTGCAGTGAGTTGAAAATTACCAGCCTAGATGTAGAAGACAGCGCAAAGCTAATCCTCTGTGTTCTTTAGACACTGTTTAGTATGGGAATCTTTAACTTCGATTTTGAGAATGGGAGAAAGGGCACCATATCTCTGTCCACTTCCTGGTGGATCTATGCTGTTGTGACTATACCACTGACCATCAGCACATTCCTTTTCTTTTGGTACATGCATGGGAGAAAGAATATTGAGACCAAGGAGACTGAAGCCAAGAGACTGGGATAGAAGAAGTTGCTTCGACGGACGACCATCGTTTACTGTATCCTTGTTTCCCTATTATTCTTTTGTGATCGATTTTGGAGGTTACTGTGCTATACAGTAGCGGGGGGTGGGTAGGAGACCGCGGGAGATTGTTCCTTTCCTTTTCTACCCTAGTCCTGTTGCCTTTCTAGGGCCTAACTTGTCTCTACATTTGTCTCGATGAGGCAGGCCTCGGTTAGCAATCAACACTTCTCTCTGCTCTCAACGAAGCCCCTACTTTCTTAGCTCTTATACTAGGTAGCTAAGAGGACGCGAGGTGGTAAAACAGTACCTCGTGTTAGAACCGATCTTAAAACCACGGAGATATCCTGTCTAATCGTTTCATTGCTTTCCTTACCTGCCAATTACTCCGTACGTCCACGGCTTGACTCGCTTACCGAATAGGTTAACTGTAATTGATCTAGATCAGTTTTTTCACCAGCCTGCATGTGCGTTTCCATCACTCTGCACGAGCCATCCACCCTCATTTTCCCTCCTCACGAAGTGTACACCATGCATTGTTGGTCACATCATCAAGACTTTCCCTCTGCAGCAATACTATACCTAGTTCACGGCCAGAAGAAAGTCCACTAACCATCCTCCAGTGCGACCCAATGGGACCTGTGACAGTGTTCTGGTGAATGCGATTGTGCAGCTGCATTAGGTCTGTGATACACGTGCAGAATCGAGTGTTATTGGCATTGAGGATTCCCGTCGAAGGCTATCCTGCCAGCCATGTTTGGTGACAAAACTCTACTCCGTACGCCGTACATCCTGCAGATAGCCATCGGAGGGTCTATCGCCGATGATCATGCTCAATGGATCATAGTGGCTCTCGTGTTCCCTCCATCACACAATACACCAACCACCCTACTGCCGATAGCGGACGACGATTCGTCTGTTGGTCCAAGCTAGGATGTGATAGTGCTGGGAGGTGCAGTGGCCGGGCGCTTAGACACATTATGGCACACTATTGGACCACCCCCCCCTTGGCCGCCGTTGATGCTCTCGACTATATAGCCGCGCACCTCCTGCCCGGCATTCTTGCTCGTTGCCAGGACATTCCTCGCCTTTTTCTTTCCCTTCTCGTTCTATTTTCGTCTCCGAGTGTTTCGTCTGGCTGGTCCAAACGAGAGCTATTCTTTTGCCTCCTTACTTCTGATTTGTTTCTTGGATCCACCTCCCGACGTCAAGTCAATAATAATAGTATCATTTACACGCCTGGTTGCGCCAAAGGACTTTGTTGACCGACGTCCTGACTCTTCTGATTTCTTCCACCTCGACATCTTTCTTCCAAACCGCAACTTCTTCTTCTCTTCATCACTACGCAAAACGACTGTCATCATGTATCGTTCTGCTGCTCCCAAGCTGTCCCTCAGCATTTCTGCTGCGCAGAATGTCCGTCCTACGCTGTCTCTCAAGTCGCCGGGTCTGCCGCGGACGCCCATCTCGCCGTCCGCCGCCAGCCCGACCGCCAAGCGCTTCTCATCTCTCCAAGTGCCCTCATACAATTACAGCAATTCTTGCGCCTCCAAGAGCATTCTCAAGAAGCAGCCGGGTGGACACAATGCGGTCCCGGAAAAGCGCATCCAGTTCAAAGGCACCCCCACGGTCCACTGCGTGACCCCCATCGAGAATCCCGAGGAGTATTACGGCTCCTACGTTAAGCTCTCGCGCGAAGAACGTCGCTGGATGGTTCGGGAATGAAGTGATGACGGATTCAGTCGTGATGACAAACCCAATCTGTACAAGACTCTGGCTGTGCCCGTCAGCATCACCTAAAGCCGGTCATCTCCAGCACACCCCGAACCCACCGGCCCCTCGCGATTCTGTCTTGGAGGGAGGACCAGCGTGGGATGCGGATGCATCGAGGAAGGGGTGAATGGAATAAATGAATGGTGGAATGGAAATCAGGATCCAATGTGTATATGAACCTATTATGTTTATGACGTGATGATATGACCTGGGTATAGTGGACTAGCACAATACACGCTCGTTACTACCTAATAAACCGATCGACTTGGCAGTCACTTATTTAAATGTGCTGGTACTCCGTAGAATCAGGGTAATATATTATCGCATTGGGGCGTGCTTAGGGCATCATTTCAGGGCTGAGTTGGTCCGTGCGAGACCAGAGCTTTTCCAGACTGCGGATCTCTTCTCCAACCTTCACGGATGCTCTCATCCCCATCCTCCCCAATGTTCACTCCGAGGGTCGCAGGATCGGCATTTCGCAAATCCATATATAGATCAACACAATGGCGCTTGTTCCGCCAACGTCGTGGTCTCCTGACACTTGCGGTCGAAACCTCATGGTAGGTCCAGTCCGATCGGCGACGATACAGCGTCACTGACTGTGCCGCCGTGCAAAGCGATGATACGTCGGTCGCCATCGTCGAAAAAAACACCCAGAAGTCGTCGGCGCAAATTCATTTCCTCGAGAATGTGACAGCCGACCTGAACGCGTATCGCGGAGTCCATCCGATCCTCGCCCTCGAATCGCATCAAGAAAGCCTCGCGAAACTCGTGAACAAAGCGCTGTTGCATTTGCCCGTCGCGTCGGGCGATACCACCACTGCCCATGGGACAATATCTTTAACAAACTGCTCGCAACCTCGTCGCAAACCAGACTTCATCTCCGTCACCAGAGGCCCCGGCATGCGCGCCAACCTCTTCGTCGGCTTGGACACCGGCAAGGCTCTGTCTGTCGCATGGCAGATCCCTTTCGTCGGCGTCCATCATATGCAGGCTCATCTGTTGACCCCCCGACTGGTGTCCGCGCTGTCGCACAATCAGGACAATACTCCCACTACAATCCCGTCGCCTATAACCCCCGAATTCCCCTTCCTCTCTATTCTCGTTTCCGGCGGACACTCCATCCTCGTCAAATCCGCATCCATCACCGACCATGAAGTCATGGCGTCGAGCGCGGACATCGCCATAGGAGAGTCCCTAGATAAATCAGCCCGGGAGATCCTCCCCGATGATTTACTCACCAACGCCAAGAACACCATGTACGGCAAAATACTGGAACAATTTGCCTTTCCTAACGGTCCCATCGACTACGCCAACTACCGGCCACCGACGAAACGCGGCGACGAGGTCATCAAGCGCGAAACCCCCTGGGGCTGGTCCCTAACAACTCCCTTCGCCAACACCCGCCACCTCCAGTTCAGCTTTTCCTCGATTGCCAGTGCTGTGACCAAGATCGTCGCCCAGAAAAAGAAGGCGGGCGAGACACTATCCTACGACGAGCGGGTGGATCTGGCGCGCGAGTCGATGCGCGTGTGCTTTGAGCATCTCGCCTCCCGCACCGTCATCGCGCTGGAAGCCCTCCGCGCCCAGCCGGAGCGCCAGGAAATTAAGACGCTCATTGTCAGCGGCGGTGTTGCAGCGAACCGGTTCCTCATGACCGTGCTGCGCTCGTTCTTGGATGTCCGCGGGTTCGGACATGTGGACATTGTCGCGCCACCGCCGTACCTGTGCACCGATAACGCCGCCATGATCGGGTGGGCGGGCATCGAGATGTTCGAGGCGGGCTGGCGGACGGATCTGGGCGTCCGAGCGTTGAGGAAATGGAGCCTTGACCCGCAGGCTGACGATGGCGGAGTCTTGGGACCGAATGGGTGGCAGCGGGTGTGAATGTGACGAGCGAATTTTGTAGACTACTAGCTATGATCTTGTATGTTTGTAAAACCAACTACTCCTGTATATTAACGTAATGCGATCGGCATCCTTTTTCGTCACTTACTACGGGTACTCGTGTGCTTCAGATGGAGCAATTTTTTCATTTCTTGTTACGTCATAGCGGCGAACATTCAAGAGAAGCTAGAGGTCTTATACCCTTGGCTGCGTAGAATGCCCCGACTGACACCAGATTATGTTTCAAATCAGGAAGAGGCCGTGCCGTCCAATCGGCCAGCGACCAGGGAAATCGGTCCTCCTCACCACCGATTGTGAAAGCCACCCCCGATAGACCGCCGTCGAATTCGATGAGGAGAACATTTCCGCAGGCTGGCTTTCTGTGAGAATCGCCGCGAGTCATTCTCATGACTTGCGCGAGATCAACCACCCGCGACATTGCCACCCTGGCGGAGCGCTGTCACCTGCTTCCGCAGCTCGAGGAAGAAATCCTTTCCGTTGGCCATATTGTTCGCTGCGCTTTGTCAATATGTCGACATTATGGAGAATTATAGGGCTGTGTCGGCGGATAACGTACGTTTGGAGCCCCAGGGTCCGCCAGCGCGGTTGTTGGCGTCTTTGCCGCCGGGTCTGTAGAAGAAGGGCTTTTGCTCTGGAGTAGGATTAGCTGCGCGGTTCGCGTCTCGAATGCGATCGTCCGGAGCTTGGAAGGGATGGTTCACCTCCTGGAGCTGCATCGCAGGAACAATGTCAGTCGCTGTCCATGAACCCACAGCAATAGAAGTAACAAGCTTACCTCTCTTGAGAGCCGTCTTCGCCTCAGCAGCGTTGAACCCGCGCACGGGAACATGCTGTTCCTGAGCTGGGCCGGGAGAAGTCTGTTCACGCGAATCTCCCCATGCGGCCTGTCCACCGCGAGAACCTCCGTGTGCGCTCATTGTTCTGGAAGAAGAGTGTCTCTGGGACGACTGGCGGTTTTGATCGTAACGACCCCCGCGCCACCTGGACGAATGGGTTAGCGAAGGCGTACGCGAAAGACAAAGAGGCAGGATCCAAAGGTCATACCGATCATCACCGTGCCCACTCATCCTGTAACTCGTCGAGGGCGTAGAGTTGAAGAAAGACGGGTGGTAGTACCACGTAATAAGTACAGGTGGAAAGGGAATGAATAATCACGGCCGCGGGTGGAGCCTCTCTCCGCCTTTGGCCCAGGGCGGTTAGTGCCGACTCATCTGATATCTCGCACGTCTGCGCGTTGTTGCCTCCTCTCCCCGTCACCTCTCGGCCCTCCTTATCCTCTGACCGGTCCCGTCTCGTGCGCTCTCCGATTTCGAGTCATGGTTGACGGCCCTGCCCACTACGTTTTGGCTGGTTTGTGCTTCTCGGCGCAGCTTGGACCACGTTGATCCCGACCTGGAAGGGCTGAGCGGCAAGCTCAAACAACAAGACACCTCACGCAACATTGCACTTTTCTACTCCAGCCTCATCCTCATCTCGCTCATACTTTGTGAACTGTCGAGATGGCTCCATACGCCTCACCCAAACACCGTTCCTCCCCGGCACGCCCCCTAAAGAACACACCGAAAGCCTCCCTGAAAGGGTCGCGCAACTCAGACCCTGCTCCCATCGAGGGACCTCCTCTCAAGAAACGCAAATATGTTCCTGGTGGTCCCGGTGGGGGAGGGAGATACATCGAGCTGGATGTGAGGGAGACGAAACCGCCGAAGCCCAAACCGAAGCCCTCTCCCGCGAGACGCAACTCGACCGCGACTCCTCGCACCCGTCCTGTCCCCGAACCCGCACCCCAGCCCGCACCTCAAACCGCGCCGCAACTCCCCCCTCCTCCCCCCGTTCCAACAACACCTCCATCAGCGCGTGTAACGAGAGATAAAAGCCAGAGTCGCGGCGGCAGGTTCGGCTCCTCCACCGCGGCGGCCATCGCCCTGCAGCAAGGGGATGGGTATAAGCCCCGCGAAGAACGCGGGTGGGAGGAATTCCACCCGGACTTGGACATCGACGCAAAGTTCGTGATCTTTCCGTCTGAGGAGGTGGATCGGCCGGCGCCTATGGGCCCCCTGGCGAATATCTTGACGCCGAACGGCGCGCTCGATAAGAACGCGGAGAAAGACCCCTTGGCGGAGCTGATCCGCGCCCATGCCAACGGCACATCACCGACGCCCATCAAGCGTCGTCCTGGACGCCCCCCTCGCCGTCCGGAGGCTATCTTGAACGCCCTGGGGATCACGGCGCAACCGAAGGTCGTGCCCCCTCCGGGCCCCAATCCCCGCGAGAAGTTGACCCTCCCGAAGCCATCGTTTCGCATCCGCGATCCGTTCATCTTCTACGACAAGCCTGGTGTCGGCCAGCAGAATTATGTTGACCGGACGATGGCTAGTGTCGGATACCAGGAAAGCGATCTGTTTGTTCGCCACGAGCGCCAGATGATCCGTATGCCGGAGGGTGCACAGGAGGACGACCTGGATGCGGTGAACCCTGTCGCCATCGAAGGTGAAGTCAACGCAACTGTGGGGAGGGTAGAGTACGACATGGATGAACAGGATGAGAAATGGCTGGAGGATTATAACTTGAAGCGCCGGGAGGACCAGCTGGAACCCATTAAACCGGCGGTGTTTGAGATCACAATGACAAAGATTGAAAAGGAATGGCACACCCTGGAGAAGCGCATTCCCAAGCCGAACCCAAAACCCCCGCAAACGCATCGCCCTCGGTCAAGTTCCGCCGCTGCGGTCAATGGGGAGACATCCGCCCCCGGCGAGGAACAGGACACGAAATGCGCCATTTGTGATGATGGTGATTGCGAGAATGCCAACGCTATTGTGTTCTGTGATGGCTGCGACTTGGCGGTCCATCAAGAGTGTTATGGGGTTCCCTTCATCCCGGAGGGTCAGTGGTTGTGTCGGAAGTGCCAGTTGATCGGACGGGGGTCTGTGAACTGCATATTCTGTCCTAACACCGAGGGCGCGTTCAAGCAGACTACCACGTCCAAGTGGTCGCATCTGCTGTGCGCTATCTGGATTCCAGAGGTGTCGATCGGCAACCCGTCGCTGATGGAGCCGATAACCGACATCGAGAAAGTCCCTCGCAGTAGATGGAAGCTCCAATGCTACATCTGTCGACAGAGGATGGGCGCCTCCATCCAATGCAGCAACAAGAATTGTTACCTCGCGTTCCATGTTACTTGCGCTCGCAGGGCTCAGCTCTATCTGAAGATGAAGTCCGGACATGGATCCCCCGCGATCATCGACTCACACCTCCTCAAAGCGTTCTGTGACAAGCATGTCCCACCGGAATGGCGACGAGAACACGGGACGGACGCTGCTACAGCAGACGCTATCGAGTATTACCGCGAAAATATGCAAGGGCGACGATGGGGCGACAGTCAGGCAGCTGCGCTGTCGTTGGAGCCGTCCAACCCCCTTGGTGATTATGACGGTGACGGTGCGCGTCCCCTTCACCCGCAGCGCATTACTCTTACAGTCGGCGGGAACAAGCGAAAGCGTCCGACGGCACCCAAGACGATCTGGAAATTGCCATCCGGCGCACCTGTTATCCCTCAAGTGGTTCTCAACTCGGTTGTGGCCTCGCTCCAACGGTTTGGGGTCCGGCAGAGGAAACAGTATGCCGAAGATGCATGCAAATACTGGACATTAAAGCGGGAGGCTAGGCGAGGGGCGGCGCTGCTGAAGCGGCTCCAGCTCTCGCTCGAAACGTTCTCGTCGATGGAAATGACGCGGAGAGACTACGTTGCTATGGGCGTCGCTGGCGGCAAGCGGCTCCAGCGACGGATTGAGTTTGGCGAACGTCTGTCCTATGACTTGGATCGACTGAGGATGCTCTGTGACGAGGTCAAGAAACGCGAGAGGGAGAAGTTGAAGGATGCGGAGACCCTCCGAAGCATTGTCGATACCGTTTACTTTCCGATCTTCCCTCTTCTCTGGCCCATTTTCGAGAAGGCTCAATTGTATGGACCTCATAATTCTGCAATGCTTTGCTACAAATCGATGCTAACCAGACACAGCTTGGATGGAAAGGGCGTTTTCAGGCAGGGCCTTTTGTCTATCAAGAGTAAGCTGGACGAACGCGCTTACACCTCGATATCGGCATTCTCCGCCGACCTGGCTAGTGTGTTTACCTCGGAAATAGGGGTGCAGCCTGCCGGAGATACCGCTGAACTCCAGATGCAAATCAGTGGCCGCGCCCCAGAGCTCAGTCTCGAGCAGCGCGAGAAGAGAAAACTGGCCAAGCGGATTATCAAGTCAATCCAGCCGGCCCTTGAAGATGCGATAAAGAAGGAAAGCGAGTTGAACCGTAAGCCTTTTGAGCAGGAGCTTAAGGAGTTGGATGTCATGCTAGAAAACAGCGTCATGTCGCGACGAGGCTCCGAGGTTGAATACCCTGAGCTGTCTGGACCGGAGACATCAGAACTTCCGAATGGAAATGGGGAGAACGCCGAAATTGCCACCAAACCAGAGATTGGTGACGGCACCGAGGGTGCCGCCCGGGCGCCTGAGGCAGATAACGGCGCAACCAGTACACATGCGCCTCACCCGGATGACAAGATGAAGGCTTCTACTGCCGAGGCTGTGCCTCCGGAGGCTTCCATCGCTGAGCAACCCGCTCCCACAGCTGAGACTGAAGTTGTGTCCGGTGAAACAGACACATCTGCTCAAGAACCCTCAGCTGAGGCGCAACCAGTGATCAACGGCGAGACTAGCAAGCCTGAAGGAGACGGCCTGAAACCTTCGAACCCGCTTGTTCAATCACACAAAGGGCCGCTCACGCCTCCACCCAGTTTCAAGGGGGATCAACGGCAGCTCTTGGCACAGGGAGGTATCCAGTGGTACATGCAGCCCTTTGACCCTGTTGGTACCACCATCCATGAGGAACGGTGGACCGGCCGAGATGTCATGCGCGGCATGAGCGAAGAGTTAAGTGAACTTGATGAAGAGGAGCTGAAGGATCTAGTTGAGGACGAGCTGGAAACTGGGCCGATGGGAACATCCGACGAGGCAAAGACCAACGGACCGGACGCCTCCATGGGTGACCCAAATGTGAAAGTCCATCGGACTCGGCGACGCTGGCGTGGATTTAAATGAAGAATTACGAATGGTATTTGTTGAGATTGATGCTTTTTGTGACGTTTTCTGCGTGGTTGGTAGCTTGGACCAAGGACGGCGTTATTGTGTGTATATGTCGGGTAATACTGACGAGGAATTAATCTGGTATCAGTATCCATGCATTAGAGCAGCGCATAGTCGTGACATTGTTAGGAGGAGTTCTGAGTATTTAGACTGTAGTACGTATACGCGTAGATGGCGAAGCTGCTGAATAAGCCTCCGCCAACAGAAGAGCCGCGTCCCAAAGGGGAAATGCGCCGTCGCCTTCTTTCTTCCCGATTTCTCCCCCTTCCTTCATTCAACCTCATCTCTTCCCATCTCCTTCATCATCTCCTTTCCCTTCTCCTTGCTCGACCCCCTTCTTCCTCCTTCCTCCTTTACTTCTTCTTCACCGCGGCGTGACACCCGCGTGTTTTCACTCTTACCTCTTCTGCGCCGCTGAATTTTCTGAGCTTGAAGCTTTCAGCCTGCGCCTCGTGAACGTGCGATACGCGCGATCATTTTCATCTCGAATTCAGTTTTATCTTCTACTTCCCCTTCTGAAGCTTATCTCAAGCTCTCCTTCTTCAATTCAGCCATCATGTCTGCCGAATATGATCATGAAAATGGCCGCTACGACGGTATGTTTGATGGTTACATCAGCGCCTGCACCTCGACTCCTGGTCACACAATCAACGTGCTAATCTATCCCCGTTCAATCGATGTTAGACCGCGAGGAACCTCGTTACTCCCGCGATCGCAGCGCGTCGCCTCGTGATGAGCCCCGGGGTGATCGCACCCGTAGCCGGTCTCCCAATGGTCGCGTCGATGACCGGTATGTCTTCGCCACCCTCACTCACACCTCACCTAGATTTGAATGGCCGACTAACGCCATCCGTGCTTTCAATTACAGTGCTCCCATTGACCCCCGTAAGCCCATCGATGATGATGAGGAGGGCGCTATCAACACTGGCTCCAACCTTTTCGTCACGGGTATCCACCCTCGCCTGACCGAGGCCGATATCTCGCGCCTGTTCGAGAAGTACGGTGATGTGGAGAACTGCTCCATCATGGTCGACCCTCACACCAAGGAATCCCGTGGCTTCGGCTTCGTCAAGATGGTGACGGCGGAGCAAGCCGATGCCGCCAAGGAAGGTCTGCAAGGCGAGGTGATCGAAGGTCGCACTCTCAGCATCGAAAAGGCTCGTCGCAGCCGTCCCCGTACCCCGACCCCCGGCAAGTACTTTGGTCCTCCCAAGCGTGGTTAGTATACCTTCATCTGAATCAACGTCCGGTCCATCGACTTACAGCATCTGCAGAATTCCGTGGTGGACATGGCCGCGGCCGTGGTGACCGCTACGATGACCGCCGTGGTCCCTACGGTGGCAGCTGGCGCCGCAATGAGTACGACCGCTATGGCCGCTATGACTCCTACAGTGATCGCCGTGACTATGGCGGCCGCGATTATGGTGATTACCGTCGTCGTGACTACCGTGACGACTATGGTTACCGCGGTGGTGGTGGCAGCGGTGGCAGCGGCAGCGCTGGCGGTATTGATCGCTACGCCTCTGGCCGTGGTGAGGAGCGCTATGGCCGTGAGGACCGCCGGGAAGAGCGCCGCGACGACCGTCGTGGTGGCGGCGGCGGCTACTATGATCGCGACGCCAACCCGCCTAGCTACGGTGGTGCTCCGCCTCGCGAGCCTTATGCCGGCGGCGGTGGCGGCGGCAGTGGCCGCTCTTATGAGCCTCGCGAAGAAAGATACGGTAGCAGGTAAGTGATGACAAGACATTGAAACCTCGTCATCATACACGTTGGTCTTCGTTTATCTCGTTCCTCCCTTTCCCTTTCTCGTTTCTCCCACCCCTGTCATTTCTTTCTGCGACAAATCCGCTCGTCTTTCCGTGTCCTCTGGAATGATCTTTAATTCAATACCCACGTTCGATTGGAGTCGACCTCGACGACTCTGTGGGAACCGCATTATGTTGTTCTTTCGAGTGTGCACAAAAGTCGTCTTCGCGTCTACATGTCATCTCGGCGAAATCGGCACGCCATCGGTTTGCGACGCGTTCAATGATTCAGCCACCCGCGGTCGCAGACGGGTGTTTTCTTATGTTAATTCGCTCGAAACTCCGGAAAGAAAATTGGCGGCAAGGAAAAGAAAGCAAGATATCTTCATTAACGTTGTAATTCCTCGGATTGTCAGATGGATCAGCACACTTTTCAACTCTTCCGGAAAATTGGGTCTCGCTAGTCAGCTGTTCGCCTTGTTTCGTCTTATACAACACTTTTCACGTAACGACTCGATTGTATTCGGCCAGATCAAAGCAAAGAAACCAAGCCAAACACTTAAAACCCCCAAGTTTTCCGGTCATCAGGCCTTTTCTCCCTTTCAACCTTGGAGCGGGGACGAGTGAACGGAATCCGGACATCACCCGCCAGTTCTTCTGCGATGGCACGATCGCTTGCGTGCTTGTAGTATCGCTGGGCACAAGCGACATGATTGCCGCCATTAGAGCCCGGTTGACGAGACGCCATGCAACGTAATCCCGGACAGGACACGACTCCAAGGACTGCCGCTGACACTTACGAAAATTGAACGTCAATGAACGTTCGTCGCTGATAAGGTAGGGTTTGGGGACTTATGTTGCTGGCGAGGCTGCTGCTTGGACGATCATAAATGGCAGATATCCGGCCATCTTTACGATATTGTGCTTTCTAGTGATGGTAAGTTTCCGGCTAACTGGCCAGGCACATTGCACAAGTACACAAGTATACAGGAACCCTCCCATGGGTCCTACATATGACTATTACAATGGCAGTGTCACGCAAAGCGGCGGTGCCACGGTACCTTGTTGAGACTAACAAGACTTGAGGATATAAGTCCAATGGTTGAGAGAATCTCCATCATCAGAACATAATTAATACCAGTGGTTCACGAATACATTCTCCCATACAAGAATCCAAGTCAATGTGACCCTGGTATGCGTACAGGAGGCCAAGTGCCGGATACTTGCAACCACAACCTTCCAATAACCATTCCTCGGAGATACCTGAGTGCTACCACAAGCAAGCCACTCGAGATGAAATGAAGTAAACAATCCCTCTGTTACTTAAGCCAAACGGTCTTCTCGGCACGAGCAAAACAATCCAGAATAGCCGAGATTGCTTGCAGCAAAGTCCAGTCGCGAGTCAGATACTATGCCGTTTGCCAACTAGGGCTTATGCTGTTGTCAACAACTTGCATTGAAGCTACCCCACGACGTACAACTACCGGATGGACGACTGACCTTTATTAGTCTCCTCCGCATATCTGGATACCGTGGAGGGCAAAGATGACGTTCCATCAAACTCGCACTCCGCAATGATGTGCAGTGTAGATCTGATGGTCAGACTGATCAACACTAACCAATGATAATACACGTTGTCCAGCACATGAGCCTCTGATCAGCGTGAGACAGAGACTTATGTGGTGCTGATGGTCGAAACCAGACAAACTTCTTGTTTGGTGGAATGCATACTTCTTTCCTTCCCCGCTCCAAAGCCTCGTCCTGAAAGCACCCTTGCCAACTCTGTATTCCTCCGCATCTAGACTGCCATCTCCGCCACAACCAAGAACTGAATGCAATGCTACCTCGTATTCCGAGATGGCTGAGGCTACGTGGGTTCTGCAGGGTATTCGGACGAGCCTCCGATTTAGGGTTAGCACTGTCAGGTGATTACCCTAGGTTCCAAGAGTGACCATGTCTCTGATATGCGTCTGCATTTTAGCCGTGAATGTTTTCTGTGGGTTATACGTGACTCCTGAGAGGTGTCGAATGTCCAAACGCCATGTATTCCCAACGGACGGCCCGGCCCTGCCGTCACCATCTCTGTCTACATGCTCGAGCGTCTCTGCAACCCATGGGTGGATACGTTGTCTGCGCAGTGCAGTCCAGGGTCTAGCATCTCTTACATTTTGATGATATTGTGATTCTCTTGGCTGTTGGGCTTGGAATTCCCGTATGCGGGGTGTTCATGGCCCCGCTGGTAGGATATCACAATCGCCTGTCTCGGGATACAGAGGTGTTTCTTCTTTGCTATTATATTTCGATCTGCTTACGTTTCACGTCGTTATGAGCCGCATTTGGTGTCAGTATAATATATTTTTGTTATTGAAGGGCTTCTCCGAGTGATGTTATTTTGAGTTAGCAGCAGCACCTCATACGTACTCAGTTGTGCCTGGGCACAGCGCCACTCCTTGAGGTTGACGCCCTAACCTTCAATGTATATCAGGGTTACGTTGCGCCTGTATGAATTCAATATCACTACCTTTGCAGATACGAGGTCCGGCTTCCTTCCAGCGCCAACATGAGCTCCGAATGTGCCAATTGGGCGGTGCCTGTATCGTGGCATTGGCCGATATTGACCTGATCACACATCATGGTGGCTGGACGGGATATCCCACGAACTACATTGTTTATACAGGACAGAACCATCCAGGGGGTGCAATATGGCGGTTCGTATTCATCGTGAGTCTTGTGACTGGGTGATTTGGGAACGGAATCCAACGCAGTCCTCATGAAGCCAAACACACTGTAGGAAACAAAAACTATAAGAAGGCACTCACCTCCCACTCCTATCCCCTTCCAACCTCACGCTCTCACTTCGCAATACTCCAATCTCAAGAACAACTTTGTCCAAATCATCAAGTCCATCATGAAGCTCCAGCTCACCACTCTCGCCGCCCTCCTCCTGCCCCTGGGCGCATGGGCCATCCCAACTGCAGAGGCAGCAGCCGCCCCAGCCCCCGTCGAGGAGGTCGTCTCAGTCCCCGTAGAGGCGCGCGACGTATCCCCCGAGGCGCTGGGCCTGGTGAAGCGCAGCAGCGTGACCTGCAAGATCGTCAATTCCAGCTCGTCGACCGTGAACTGTCGGTCCGGACCGGGCTTCGACTACGCCGTGACCTATGTTGTGAACGTGGGTTCGTCGTATGTGTTTAACTGCTACAAGTCCGGGGATTGCTATGAAGGGAACTGGTGAGTGATACTCCTGCTGGGATTGGAGGGTAGGAACTGATTTTGGTATAGCACTTGGCAGAGGATCTCGTGGGATGGAAAGTCTTGCTATGTTAATGGGTATTATACTGATAGTCGGTGCACTGCTGGTATGTATCTGCCCAGTTTTGTGTGAGGGGATGTTTGCGCTAATGATGATGTGGTGTAGCTGCTCTGGGGAAGTGCTAGAGGGTTGCTCTTGCTCGGCTCTAGTTGCGTCGGTCTCTGGTACGGAGGTTGTTGCGTGATGGGCTGTTAACTGAGGATGGGCGGAAGTGGAATGCTGGTGTATGCCAGAGGTTTGCAGGTCATGTTAGCAGTAGGATAGCAATGAAGTTGTATGCGGTGAACTGGTCTATCCTAATAACATTAGCTGTGATTCCTGCGTCATGCTCCGCACGTAGGTCCTTGGACGTGATAATTCCGAGGCTTGTATGCTACCGAGCCTCCCGCAGGGAGTCATCCCACGGATGTCCCTGTAGGCGAAGGATATATTGATACATCTCCTGATCTACTCTTCCTCACTATCCTCAGGATCCTTCGGAATCAAGCACCTCGAATCCGCAAAATACCCCTCCAACCCAAACACGCGATTCATCTCCTCCAACGACCGATTCCTGGTCTCCACCAACGCAACCGTCACAAACCACAACGCACCCACACAGATCCCCGCATACACCACATACAGCCCCCATCCGATAGCCTCAGCCAGCGGCGGCGACGCCTGCGCAACGACATAGCACATGGTCCAGTTCGCGGCGGTGGCGAGCGCATTGCCCCTGGCGCGCATCGACAGCGGGAAGATCTCGGACGGGTACGTCCACGCCGCGACGCCCCAGCTGACGTTGAAGAACACGTAGAACAGATACGGGAATATGACGATGACGTAGTTGCCGCGCGCGCCGGGGTGCGCGCCCGCGTGCCACTGCAGCACAGCGATGCCGATCATCGCGCCCGTCATCCCCACCGTGCCGAGTTGCAGCCAGCGCTTGCGGCCGAGACGGTCGAAGAAGAAGATCGGGATCCACGAGCTGAGGAAGAGGGCGATCCCGATGCCGCCTGTTGCGAGGTTCGCGGTGCGGGGGTCTGTGATGCCGCCTTTCTGGAAGAGGGAGGGCTGCGCGAGGGATCAGTGGGCGGTTGCGATGATAGTCAGGGGGGAGCGCGCACAGAGTAGTAGAGGATGGAGTTCGTCCCGGTGATCTGCTGGAAGGCTTGGATCCCACAGCCCAGCAGGGTCAGCCGCAGAATCGGCCGGCGGAACATACCCCTCCACGACGCAGCGGTGTGTCTCTCCAGCCGCATCGTGTCCTGGATCTGCGCCAGCTCGGCGGCGGCGAGGTCCGAGCCGTGCAGGCGGGTGAGAACCTCGCGCGCGCAGTCTGGCCGGTCCTGCGCGACGAGCCACCGCGGGCTCGGGGGCACCCAGACCCAGCAGCCGAGGCCTAGGACGATAGCCGGGAGGACCTGGATGGCGAGCGGGATGCGCCACCAGTCGTTTGTGGGCAGGTAGGAGAAGGCGTAGTTGAGCCAGAAGGCGATGAGCTCGCCGGTGCAGAGGACCATCTGCTCGATGCCGATGAGACGGCCGCGCAGGGTGGATGGGGCGATCTCGGACTGGTAGAGGGGGACGCCGGCTGCGCAGCCTCCGACGCCGTAGCCGAGGACGATACGGCCGATTATCTGGAGGTGTTGGGATTGCACGAGGTCAAGGCTTGGGGGGTGGGAGCTTACGATCTGGACGATGGTGTATGATGCGGCTTGCAGGACGGCGCCGATGATGAAGACCATGCTGGCTATGGCCAGCATGCGCTCGCGGCCGTACCAATCCGCCAGAATGCCCGTGGACATTGCGCCGATGAAGCAGCCAATATCGTACATGGAGACTACGGCTCCAGTTACCCCTATACAGCGTCAGAGACGGCCGATCAATCATGCGGTGGCCATACATGAGTTCTGCGGCTTCATCAAGTCCTTCCACCGCTGGTCAGCGACGATCATGCCCATTACGCCCTGATCGTAGCCAAATAGTAGTGCTCCCAGCGAGACAAACGCCGCCAGCTTGTACACATACCAAGGGTCTGTCTGTCGTGGCGCAGGGCCCCCTGTTGCTGTTGGCGGGCGGATGGGTTTTGTCTGTTTCAGGGACCATGTTGTCCAGGTATGGGGCAGGTAGGCCTTCAGAAATGTGACAGCTTCACTGGCACGCACGCGGAATACATCCCTGTGCGGGCTCAGAGGGGTGTAGGATGCCCGTGAGGTGTCCTGCATGGTGTTGTCCGGGTTGGAGTGGGAGACGGATGTAGAGTGATACAGGTATGTAACATGATCTCCGCATTCCACGCGTGGCTGGCCCGAGATCGTCACTCGGAGATAAGTCCGGGGTATACTTCTAGATTCTTTACCATCTATATACCCAGAACAAACAGAAGAGGCGAAAATGGTATGGATATACCTCCTCTCCCTCCTACCTCTGGGCAAATTTCCTTTATTCCTATCTATGCAAAAATGACATTCACATAACAGTACAGGAAGACCTGCACGGACTTGAAGCTGCCATTGTTTACATTAGTTTCCCTATCACTGATTGCTTGGACCCAGGGATACTGGACCTGGTATGGGCGAGAAAATACAGTTGAAAACAGCCATTTCATTTATATATATCAACATTAAGCACAGCGACAGATCATGTTGATCCCATTCCAGGACCGCTCCTCAGCGAACATGAATCGAAACTCCTTCACTTGCGTCGGCGGGACATTCGAACATACAATCCACTCTGCCGAATGAAAAAGCTGTTGTACGTGCTCCATTCGCGGTCAGGGGAGGCCAGTTCAATATCATAGCGCGATACCAGCGTTGCTAGCACCTTGTAGATCTGCACAAGGGCAAAGTTCTTGCCTAAACACACCCGACTTCCGCCACCAAAGACAAGGTCCGTATTGTTCATTCTTTGCAGGCGCTCCTGGTATTCCGCCTCGCTCTCGTGAGCGGTGTCGCGTAGCCACCTTTCCGGACGGAATTCGTCAGGGCGTTCGCCCCAGACAGAGCTATTCCGCGCCAGGATGTACGGGTTCATCCCAACAGCGCATCCTCCGGGAATGCGCCGACCGTCGGGAATGATGAGACCCCCTTCAGGCACGTATCTCTCCAGAGTCATCGCAACGCTAGGAAGCATGCGCATGGCTTCGCGGATGACTGCCTCCAGATATGACACGTCGTGGGCGTGCTTGAAAGGAAGCACGCGGGGGACAGTGTCTTGTTCGACCTCCTGCATACCGATCTCATGCTGTAACCGGGACCATACAGCTGGGTGCTTTAACGAGTAGTACAACACCGCATTGAGTGTGCTGGCCGTTGTGTCCGCGCCCGCAATCATGTTGATCATCAGCCAGGAGATGATCTGCCCATGGTCGATCGTGTCAGAGTCGTGCGCGGCAGCGTCGATAAATCTATCGAGGAAATCTTGGCTAGCACCCTGGGAGGTACCGGCCTCTCTCCGCTGGAGACGGCTCATGAGCTGCTGAATGGAAATGGTGGTGATGTTGCCGAACGACGGAGGTCCGATTCGATAGACGGGGTTTTTGTCCAAGACATAGTCGAGGACCGGAAGCTGCGCGACAAGAGCAAAGTAGTCCATTGCTTGATCTGCTATGCTGATCGTGTTGTCGAAATCACACCCCTTTTGTAGGTAGCCGAAGGGGTTGCTGAACGTGGCTTTGCCGACGACGTCCCATGTGTCTATCAGCGAGGGTTTAGCTCTGACTTGCAAATCTCCGGGGAATTACAGAACTGACAGTATCGCATCCACTCGCTCAGGTCACAGATTGAACCGCGCTTCGGTTTGTCGACGAATTCCTCCTCCAGCCGTTGGCAAAGGCACTGTATCATCTCGTTGACATGAGGTTCCAGCGTCAGCACTTCCGTCATGGCATAGTATTTAGCGATGGGCCGCTTCTGCCGAAGATGTTGTTCCGGACTCCGCTCGCTGAACAAGTTGTAGATGATCTTGCCGTTTGTCTTGGTGCTGCTGACATGGTAGAACTCCGTCTGGCGGGTGGTCAATTGAGCATAACCAGCAGACCATCGACCGACTCACCTTTCTGAAGTCCCCCTTCGCGTTGTAGATTGTCCTGACCAGATCCGGCAAGTCCAGGTCAAGCACCCCTGGTGCAATGCGGACTACAGGGCCATATTTCTTGTGAAGATTATGGACCACAACATGGATATTTCCTTTTCTCACATGATACATTCGCCAGAGATTCGTCCATCCTGTGAGAATCCGCCATCAGTACAACCCAGAGTCGCACCAAAGCCCCTGAGTGAAAGGCTTACCTGCTAAGACTGGTCCCGGGAACTGGCGTAGCGGGGAAATGAGATACGCTGTCAGGTACCAGATCGGGACAGCAAGTACGCAGGCCCAAGCGATGAAGCTCCCCATGTGAAAGCACCAACTCAAGATTGAATCCATGTAGATCTGCTGTGTCATTTTGCTGCGAAGAGGGAATACGAAGCAGGGAGGACCAGATGATAGAGAAGGTCTCAGCTATATAACGCGGAACTGAGCCATCGTCCCGTGTGAGGGGTGGCTGATCTGGACATGGTTCAAAGCGACGCCAAAATGTGACCGGCCCGTATTGTTGGAAGCCGGCGTAGCGTGTGGCGTCTATTGCAGAGGTCGCCATTGGAAGCCACCGAGAGGGGATCCCGTAAACTTTGGCGCCTTCAGGGTTGGCGTCTACGGAGTAGGACGTGGTACAATGCACAGACATGCACTGACGCCTCTTCCTGGCACGGACCTATAGGAGGCAAAAATTAGCGCAGACAGCTAAGCACAGACGTCTGCAAAAGCACGCCGGCTTTCTCGCATATACCAAATGTCATGGATGTCGAGACGTCCGATCTCTGCTTGCCTTCTGACATATCATCGCGGGATATCTGCAGTGCAACCCGGGTGGTTAGCTAGTGAATGAGGCTTGGGATGGATAGCTACGTCGTAACTCAAAAGACATTCATTGTATAGGTCTAGCTGATCTGAGGAAATTGAAGCCATAGGCGAATGTACATCTATATAGTCTGGAGAACTCACTTGGATCCCGTCGTATCCATCCTGTGCTCTTCTCAGCGCTTGTCCGCTGCACAGATATCTCCTCATCCTCTCCTGTTAACGCGTGAAATTAGCCTCACACTGCCAAAATGCTTGCGGGTAAAGGCTTAAGGACAATCATTGTCATGTGGGTGATGACTGGACTGGCGTTTATCTTCGTTCCGCTGCGGCTTTATACCAGAATTCGTGTCCTGAAGGCCTTGGGATCAGACGACCATGTGTTTAACTTAGCTTGGGTAAGCCGGAAGACCTTCTCGCATCTTGCTGGGCGTCTGCTAACAAAGCCCTTCTCAGTTGTGTTTGTTTCTCTACACCCTCTTCCTCACCATCGCTGGTGTGCACGGCTTCGGGCAACCCATTACCACACTTGCCATGGACGAGGCAGTCAAAGCGGTGTATACCGAGATGATCGGCCAGACCTTCGCCGTCCTGGGCATGGCTATTGCCAAAGTCTCCCTTGGCATCTTCCTTCTTCGCATCGTGGTGGTCAAATGGCACCGGGTGTCGATTTGGATATCGATCGTCAGTCTGTCCATGGTGTCGGTCATGACTGCTGCCATTTTCTGGACCCAACGCATTCCATCCACCTCCATATATGACCCGCGCGTTCCGGGGCGCACTGTTGTTCGTGTTACCCCATTCTCGATCCTTCTCGGATGTACGTCTCCCCTGTCTTCTTTTGAGAATGGTACATACCTCTAATGCTGCTGACTTGAACAGCTTGGTGCGCCGCCGTGGACTTTTATTTCGCCATACTGCCCTGGATCTTCATCTGGAACCTACAGATGAAGTTCAAAGAAAAGATGATCATTGCATCCAGCTTGAGCCTTGGCTTCATGTAAGTAACTGCCCGACACCCGTCTCGGGCCTGCTAACGGATATCCCGTAGAGCTGGAATATGCGGTGTCATTCGAACCATAGAGCTGGGAGGCTTGTCCAGCGCCAACTACACAGGTACAGTTGCTCCCAACACCCTGCTTGATTGAAGTGGCAAAGCAACCAACTAAGACACCTTCTCCCTTGCAGAAGATACAGTCAATCTTGTAGTCTGGTCGGCGGTCGAGCTTGCAGTGACGCTGATATGTGTTGGTATCCCAACCATACGGCCGCTCTTTCGCCATTTGATCAAGGGCTCAAGCTTCGGGAGCTCGGGCAATAAGTATCCTGCGCAGGATACCGGATTCGTTCAGTTGGCCCATCAGCGTATGAACGGGTCCAAACCGGACGGAGGAAGCGAAGTCAACAACCAGTTTACTCCGCCATGTAGCGCTTCCAAGGCTTATATCGCTCGAGGGAAAGGCACAGAGCCACTCCTGCCTGTATCTCCAGGATACAAAGAAGGGAATGATGTCGGTATCCATGTCCGCGAGGAAGTCCGTGTCGAAAGGGGCTAGGTGGACTTGAAGCCTGCGTGTGCTGGGTGTATATCTCAAAAGTGTTGCAGGGGAGGTCATTGCAGAGGTCCAACAGTCTAGCTTAATAGGGTGAATAAATAGTGCGTTGTCTGTATCTGCCTTGGTAACAATCCCTGGTCTATGTGCCTTCTGTCTGGCAACACAAACCAATTCTTTAACTAGTCCACGGACAGAACGCGAAAGAGGCTTACTATGGGATGCTGCAAGTTGTGTAATACGAGTTTCTCCGCATTGGCAAAAACTTTACGATGTGACACCCCTCGTAAGCTCACATTACCGGCATGTATGTATAGGCCTTCCTCATCCCTCTGTGCCCGGGCCTCGAACTACGCTGGATTCAAATTAGCCACTCATCCTTTTCTCCAGTCTAGACGCCCCTTGGTATCTTTTCTCAGGCCTGTACAGATGGATAGATAGATAGATAGATAGGCACATTAGACCGCACAATCTCCGCCGTGGCTTCCCACTATCTGCTCCCACTGAGACGACTACCCTGTGTGCTGGATGTAGGATTTCGCGTGTGTGGTCCTCGCTTGCCCGTTTGCGGACGATGGAGCGGTTATTATTGCGTGCGCCGCACCCTGCTGCGAATGACGATCTGCTGGCGTCTGGGGAGCTGACGTTGATGTGGCAGCTGGATTGTGAAGCGGGTGGAATGCAGGTTTATCAGGGCGATTACCAGCTGTTCCTGTTGGGAGGGAGTTGAGGGCAGGCCTATTCTATGTCGTAGAGTCATGTCTGGCTACGTATGGAGCTGATGGTCGTCCTGGGTTGAAGTCTGTGATTGTTAGGCTCATATCTACGTCTCTCTCTATCGATCGAGACCTTATAGATGAAGCTGAGGTTCACACATGCTGAGTACCCCAATTCTGTACCAGAAATTAGACCGTGTCCAGGTCAGGATGTTGGCCAAAGAAAGCACTAGAGCAGGCATGGTGAACGAGAATTTCTCTTCAAGCAAATCTATATTACCTATTTTCTATCTTCATTACTCGTCGATGATCTGCACCTTGATCGCCTTCGACGCTGGGTTGCTCGCCGTCTCAAACGCCTTGAGCCCCTCCTCCAGCCTGTACCGGTGCGACACCAGCGGCTTCAAGTCGATCATCCCCGCCGCGACGAGAGCGATGGACTTGGGGTAGATATCGTGGTAGCGATACTGGAAGCGCAGGTCGATCTCGTTCGCGGAGAGATGCATGAAGGGAAAGTTCAGCATGTCCTTTCCGACGCCGATGACAAACACGGAGCCGCCAAAGCGCGCAGACTATCTTGTCAGCTATATCGGTCCTATATTCCCGACTTGACGACTCACGTAGATTCCAGCGTGGATACTCGACTCCACGCCAGTACACTCGATTACCAGCTTGGCCTGCTGACCGAGCGTCTCGACAATCCGCCCCGCAAAGGTCTTCGCGTCCTCGCCGAGAGACGCCTTCAGCGGCCGCACACGCGGCACAAGCTCCTTCGCCTTCGCAAGCCGGGTCTCGTCCAGATCCGTGATGACGATGGGTTCCGCGCCCGCGGCGTTAGCGGCCAACAGCGTGACCAGCCCGATGGGCCCGGCACCGCAGATGACAAGAGGGTCGGCGAGACGCAGACCCGACCGGTCGATACCAGCGAGGGCGACCGTGAGCGGCTCAAGCAGCGAGCCTTCTTCGAAGCTGATGTTGTTGGGAATCTTGTGCAGCCAGGCCTCCGGGTGGGCGTGGTAGCGGCGCAGGGTGCCGTGGTGCGGAGGGGTGGAGTAGAAGACCACGTCCGGACAGGCGTTGTACTGGCCGGTGCGGCAGAAGTAGCATGTCGGCTTGGAGCAGGGGATACCGCATTCTAGAGCGACGCGGTCGCCTATCGCTGATTAGCATGGGATGGCTTTATCGGTGAGGATGTATGTACCCGGCTTAAACCGAGTGACTTCGCTGCCCACCTTGAGCACAACACCGGCGCTCTCGTGGCCCAGACCGTTGTCACCGGTGACGACCATAGGTCCAATGGCGCCATGCTTCCAGAAATGCACGTCGGAGCCGCAGATTCCCGTGGCACGAACGTGGACGAGACACTCGTGGGGTTGGATCTCGGGGATGTCCGATTCCACCAGCCGGAGGTCGTGGGCGGGACTGGTGTGAACGGCGTGGTTGACGGGTTTGCGCTCGAGAATATCCATGGTGAAGCTGGATTGGGATATGTGAAGACTTTCTGACGTTGATGAGAGTGCTTCAGTTATATACCCAACCTACGTGCGGGTGATTGCCCCGCGGCGGGGAGTCGCATTGGGAGATACGACCGTCTGCATAATGTTGGAGCTGATTGACAGCCACCGTGGATCGTCATTGACTGTCGCTTGACGCGGGTTGCATGCATCTCCAAGTCACACAATGCCAGGTCATCTGAACTCGGCTCGGCTGTAGGTCCGAGCTGCGTAGGCGACAGGCGAGAGGCGATCGTCACAGATCCAGACTGATTGCTCGTTCCTGGGAGTATCTGTCTCGATAAGCTTACTTGTAGGGTTAACGCGGAAATATCATCCCAGACGGGTTAAGATTGCTGGATTTGAATAGCTAGTGGGTATTGTACAGCCACGGGTCTCCATCTCGCCCTGTGCTGGAGTGGGTCTGGAGCAGACAGTCATCAAAGGTACCTATGCCACACGTTGGACTCTGTATATGTCCAATCGCACCGTCTTCGCGTCCCTGAGCATCATAGCTCATTGGCCGTTCGATGACCCAGATCACGTATCCGTCGCGCGCCTAACGAAGATGGATGCAATCACCCTTGCACGTCGGGTCAGAACAGCCGCACTTATGACAGAACGCGCAAATTCCAAGCGTCACGTTCAAAGGGCGGCCGATGATGTGGATATTCCTGACCTTCTCCTATCGGTAGGTAATGGTGGAGTCCGCCAATCTGGACCTTACTCTGGCGACTTGCCGGATGCACCACCACCTTCAACCTCGTTACTCTTCTGGATCAGGAACTCGCCCAGAGCGCGCAGGGGGTTCGCAGGTCTAGCACCATCCATCAGTACAATATTCCGGTCTGTCCTCACAGCCCATGCCCACTTACTGCTCCTTGGTGACGGTCTTCATTCCTTCCAGCAAATACGGCACAATCTTCTCGTTCATGTACGCGCGCACAGGCGCACCACCCGGTCGAGAGGAGAGGTTCGATTCGGCGGTAGGAGTGTGAGTGGCGCCGCCGGCGCTGTTGGGAGTGGACTCGTTGCCCATGTTAAAGGCGGATTTGTCGGAGATTGGATCGAGTGGACGGGTGACTCCTGCCGGAGACTAAGATATGGCGATCGCGTTAGTGTGAGAAGAAGAGTTCAGGAATCAATCGATCGATTGAGGTAGAGCTGGGAAGCCGGCAAGCTAGGAAGAGTGAAGCGCAGGCAAGAGAGTTAACGAAGGCGGAAGCTCCACGTGTGGGGATCTGGAGATACTGCCAGAAGGGAGAGTTCTCACCGGGTGGTCAGCCATGGTCGATGGGAGATTTAAGCAGAGGCCGGTTGAAAGCGATAGATGTCAACATACGAAGAAAGCAAAGGATTGATTGTCTATGCAAGTATCCCTGCTCGATCGCGTTCTCCCATCGGGTCATGTGATCTTTCTTACCGTATTGGGATAAAGTGAATGTCTGCTCTCTCAGTGCACAACATGTCCATAGCGCAGATTTCTCTCCAATTGACCACCTCCAAAGACTTAAAGCATTTCTTTGTCCTCCTAGCATAATCGCAATCGCATCAGTTTCCCAGTTATAGACCTTTGGCGGCAGCAAACTGGCGATAACAATTACGATGCAAACAGTCCAAACAGTCAGCTGATCGCGCGTCGCGATGTCGTCGCGAGATATATATCTTGTCCTGCATCACTCGATATCATGCACGCACCATGTCCCTCCTGGACTACTGGGATACTCACCGTCCCGCCACGAAACGCAGGAAAACCACAGATGACGTGACCAGCCGAGATGCACCATCAGAACCGCCAGAACAGAGTCTGGACGCGGATACCCCCGTCGCAGCCCAGACTGACCAAGTCCCTCTAGACGCGGAACTTCCCAGCAGCCAGACAGAGTTGGAGTCCTCCCTTCCAGAATTCCTAACGGATAGACAAGCCATCGAGGAGTACGAAAATGCACGCGTATCCGAACTAGAAGACTCCAGTCCCGGCTTGCATGAACGCTTGCGAGATGGCAAGTGGCGAAAGGGGAAAAGCTCCATCTACGTGGACGCGTTCAACCTCGCGCTGGAAACAGTGCTAGACGAGGAAGCGCATCTTTTCAGCGAGGCGGAGATGGAGGTGTTCAAGCAGTGGAGGAATCTATCCTACGAGTCGCAGTACCTGTATGTTTCCCCTCTTCCCTTTTGGCCCCTCTAACACGGACAGATACGTACGGCTGTTCCTCCGCAAGACGTCCGCGTGGCATCGCATTAACCGACTGGGTTACTACTCAGACATCTCCGATATGTCTGCCGTGGTCGACGACCTTCAGTGCACCCGGAGCCTGCCTCCTCCACCAGAGTCTTCCGCGGAGAACCCAGCCTGCCTGGATTCACCCGAGGAACGGGTTCTCGGCGAGAGTTTCCGGTTCGCAGACAAGACGGAAGAAATCACCACATTGGAAGAAGCCTCTTCACTCCTCCTGCTCGAGGAACTAAAAACCCTAGCCAAAGAGGCCAAGGTCCAGGGAAAGACGAAGAAGGAGCTCCTCGTCACCTTACAGCGCACCAGTCAGTCGCAGACTGGGCTAGACTGGAACACAGCAGCAGGTTCTGCCCAGCCAACGAACAGAGACGGCCACTTTGTACAGAAGATTTTGGACTATACGGGCGATTGTATTCGCCTCGCGGCGGGCCCGCGCGCTCTCTTCGAGCGCGTCCATCTCGTCTTCTATCGCTCGACCGAATGGACCGAAAAGTCCCTGACCACCATCATCCTCGCGAAGATATCGCGTCGGAATTTCCCCGAGTATGTCGTCTGCCGGTCCACCTCGATCTTCCCGTCGCGGGCGTTCCTCCTGGAGTTTGAGACCGCGCTGCGGACCCAATTCCAGATCGACAACCTCCTCGAGTTCAACGGGACACCGACTACAGAGCTACTCCAGCAAATCAAGGACATCGCATACAAGGTGTATCCGCGGTGGAAAGCGCTGCTAGAGGAAGAACAGAGCAAGGAGGACTCGGTCTATGAGTACGGCGAGGGCGCCTACCTCCGGCGTTTCTCCCCTGCGTGGGTCTACACGCGGATCATCCACAAAGGTCTGCAGCCGCTGGGTCGGTTCAAGGAGCACAGCGAGGAGCACCGGATTCTGTCTGCGCTGCTGGCCCAGCGCCTGTTCCACGCGGCTCGTCGGGGGGCCTGGTACCAACGAAAGGCGTTGTTAGAGGAACACTATATGTGGGCACTGACGCCGAGTGACGGCCGTAGCGAGGACCAGCAGAAGAAACACTGGAAGCGCATCGCTCTGCGGACCTGCGAGGAGGGATTGGAAGATCCCTACTGCCATCTCATCTACCACTACGACCTCCAGAAGAGGATTACGAAGCTCGAAAGAGCCCTCAAGGTGGTGAAACGGGAGCAGCACGACTTTGGTCATGTCATGCTAGTCAAGCCGCAGGAACGGACCGTCGAGGGAATACGCATCGAGCGCGAGGACACCCCTGTCCGCAATGGGTCTGGCGCAGACGAGTCGTCCCGACGAGGCCGCCCGACGGTGTGGGTGGACGAGAGAGAGGACGGCGCCGAATGCCGAGTCGAGAGTATGTGTCTGAGCTGGTATCGGGATCAAGGGTGGAAGGGCTATCATGCCGAGGGGGGCATTGTGCGGACCTTGGTGCGTCATCTGTTCCTCCATTGCAAATAGTGCATGCACTGACATCTCATAGTTCGGATACCTGTTCTACGATATCCTGTTCACCTACGTGCCGAACGTCTTCCAAACGCCATTCCAGACCTGTCCGTTGGACCTGCACACCGATGCCTTCTACCCGTCGCGCGCGTCCGAGATCAACCACCGTCTTGTAGAAATCACGAACGGCGGCGCCGAGCGCATCATCCGCGCCGTGCATGCCCGCGAGTCCCCGAAGCAGACCTGCGCCATTGGAATCGACTGGTCGTTTGACCTCGAGGACCTGGTGGAAATCGTCCAATGCTTCCGCGGCGAGGCGCTCGCCACTATCTGCAAGGTTCTGACGCAGGAGTACCAGCAACGGGGCGGAGGCATCCCGGATCTCGTCTTGTGGCGGATGGACACGAAAGAGGTCATGTTCGTCGAGGTCAAGTCGGAGAACGACCGACTGAGCGACACGCAGCGGCTGTGGATTCACGTTCTGATCGGAGCGGGGGTGCGAGTTGAGCTCTGCAATGCCGTTGCAAAGGAAGTCCGGAGAGTAGATCCATAGATCTAGCACCCTGTAGATACTGCCTGCACATACACATAATCCATCTACGCATGCACTATCCAGAACAGAAAACTTTTTGAGTCGTAATTTTATTGACTATGGCGGCTAAGCACTACAACACCCATTCCAGAGAGTTGCAAACAAACCCTAACCGACAACCAGCCAAACCAACAACCAACACGACCGAAAGACCGCTTAGGCGACCAGGGTGCTGGCGGTGGCGGACTCGTATCTCCAGGTGGGGGGGAGGACACCGACGGACTTGTAGTAGCGGGACAGACGGTGGATACGAGACTCGATCAGAATCAGGCGGAACTTGCTGTCCTTGTCCTTGCGGTTACGCTCGAGGTGCTTGCGGACGGCAACAGCCTTCTTGATGAGGTGGTACAGATCCTCGGGGAGCTCGGGGGCGAGGCCTGAATACGAAGAAAACATCACTCTGTCAGCCGTTGTTCGACCAAGCAGAGGCATAGCGGGCGTGCAGTGTGTGCGCGCGCGCTCCAGAGGAGCGCCAGCACAGCCTGCGGAGATTTGTATTTCTACAATCGGGCCCGGGGGCGCGGAGTTGGGGTCGGAACGAGGCCCGAGAAGGATTTTCTGGATCGCTCCTTGTGCCTGTTCCTTCGCCCTCATCGCGCGCGGGGTGTAAAGGGGAGGGGAGTCGTACCGCTGGACTTGAGGATACGGAGGATCTTGTTACCTGCGTGGCATTAGCGGTGTGTGTGACAAGACTTTGCGCCGCGAAAAGAGAACATACCAGTGACAGTCTTGACCTGGGCAACGCCGTGGCTGTCACGGAGGACAACACCGATCTGAGAGGGGGTAGCACTGTTCGCTGTCAGCGGCCATTCCGACAATAGAACACTAGTCAACGAACGCACCCCTTTCTGGCGAGCTTGCAGATCTGGTCAACAACCTGCTCGGGGGTGGTTTTCACCCAGGGAGCAGGAGTGCGCGAGTAGGGGATGGCGGAGGACGAAATGCCCTTTCCCTTGGAGTGAAGACGACCCATTTTGCGAGGATTGAGGTGGTTGTCGGGCGGTGAGGTTGTCGACGGTGGTTGAGCTGCGCGGAATGAAAAGGATCAAGCGGACTTTGACGATGAGGTTTTTTTTTGTGGTGGTGGTTCGGTTGTGGGTGGGGCACGTGTGGTCACGTGGTGGTCCTTCGCTTAGCTTTTAAGCCGTTTCTTTCGCTTTCTTTTTCTGCGGCGGATCATCACTCACCACTTTCTCTGCATCTCTCTGAGACAACGAGCTGATGTGCTCGGTTTATACTGACGCTGCGACTGCAGGTATCTTCCAGGTCAGTACTGCCTCTCTTCTTGTTCCCTCGACTCAATGATGAAACACAACCTTTTTATTTATTTTCTGGTACCTCTTATGTCAGAAGTTGGCCCTTGTGGTCTTCTTCGATGATCTTAATGGACTTCTGATCCTTTTTCTCACTATGTTTTGCATCAAACATGTTGGGACGCAGTAGCTGACTGCGATTATAGGTGATAACAGGCTTAGCGACGACATGCCACCGATACAATCCCAGATAGTTGCAGATAATGAAGGATTATTACAATTTTCGCCTTTTTGTCGAATGGTAGACTCGAGCGTAGTGTAGGATACTGGCAGTTTGCTATCTGACGCCGAAGCATCGCAAATCACATCATGCAAGAGTCCTGCGCACTTGATCTCCAGTCCAGCGAAGACAACCTCTCCGCTCCAACCACTAGACCATGCCCCAGACACATCACGCACCCGGTCAATCCAGTCACTATGCGACAGATCATCACCGCTATTCAGCTCGGAAACGTCGTCCCGACGGACGGGAATCGGCGGCCCTCTGTACCACACGGTAATGGTACTTCTGCGTCGGGCGCGGCACCCCTCCCCTGCCGCTTGTAGTTGGCGATCCTCGCTGGACTGGTGCTCTGTCGCCCGCCGTGGACTGCAGCTCGTCACGGAGCGGGTATCTACTGCTGCA
The DNA here is from genome assembly GCA_002927005.1 of Aspergillus pseudoterreus. Lineage (NCBI taxonomy): Eukaryota > Fungi > Ascomycota > Eurotiomycetes > Eurotiales > Aspergillaceae > Aspergillus > Aspergillus pseudoterreus. The sequence continues at coordinate 127,670 of PIJX01000034.1, forward strand.
GGGTGCTCATCGGGGAATGCGGACGTTTCCCGGGCGGGTCCGAACCGGAGACCGTGAGGACGAATCGATGCTGAATGGTTGCACAGCTAGCGGTCAGCACAAGAGATGATGGGTATGGATAAGAATAGAAGGTTGGGGTCTGTATCCTGACGGCGAGTTAGGGTGGAGGTTTGAATGAAATGTCAATGGGGGTCTCGCATCGCAGTATCACAATCACACTGTGGCTGATGGTGCTCCGTAGGACTCGTCACGTCCAGTACCCGTCGCTGTCGTCTTATTGGGTTCCTGTGTGACAGTCGTGGACGATAGATTGGACGATGCGGACGGGATCGCAGAGGACCCAAAGACGCCCCCGATCAGCTGATTTGATCGCGAGACGGTCGGATCAAGAGCAGAGGTCGAATTAAGTTGACAGAACGTGCAAGGGCCGTTCTCTGTCGTCATTGAAGCACCGCTGTGATCAGTCGAGATGGAAAAGAGCCAGTGATCGTCAACCGCTGCAGGTACGAGGCTTCATTGGGCGGCGGCTGGAAGGACGCGCTTATAGACGGTCCACACAACAGCATCAATTCCACCACTGCGGTGAACGCCATCAATACTCTCACCTATCACTCCCTGCGGATGTCTGTTGGTCGTGATGTGCGGAGTACGATTCAGCTCCGTCAGATCAGGGCTGGATTCCCCAGCAATCCTCGTGATCCCGCTCTGATCATCTGCATCCGAGACCATGGACCCATTTAATCTATGTCCCACGATAGAGTGGCCAAACTGCCGGCGAATGGACCATCCCAGGTCCAATGCGGCTCCATCAACCGCAAGGAGCAATCCCGACCGACCGAATCGCCATTCTGCGTTGTGGACGTCCGTCAACGTCCAAGAATTTAGACGACCCTAGATCCTGGGCGTCCATTACAACCCATGGCCCATTGGCATGGCATCCAGTCGAGAAAAGAATCGGCAGCGGCCAAGAATTCCGACCGGTCGAGGCGAGGGTTAGCTCGTGCAGGCAACGGTTACGGTCAGGGCAGAGGGAGCCGATGCTGAGCGCAGAACACTCCACCATTACGAGTTAGTCTTCGCGTCGGCGTACTCCAAGCGATAATTGCCGCTCGAGGGCAGGAACACCAGGAACCCCTGTCGTCTCCATGCAGCCGTTCCCAACATGACAGCTCGCTTAAACCCTGGTCAGGGGCCAACGATAATGGCGAGTGCCTTGGTTGCGCACCACGCGGAGGACGCCGCCGTACTGTTTGTGCCGTGCCATGGTACGGACCCTCCCTAGGCGAGTTCGCCAGCAACCACGCAGTACGTAGTTGGTTGACAGATCGGCACTGATCCTACCGTAGCTCGGGGTGAATTGCGTTGCTCTGATATTGTTGGACCGAGTCGTGCCGCGACTAGTCCAGGGGAGAACTGTTGGGAGCGTCGGTGGTATTACCCGGCTATGCAGGTACTACTGTACTCGTAAACCCAGTGCGTCTGATGCAACCAAAGCAACGTGGCTGGAACAATGTATTATTGTCATCATCATCGTCGTCATCAGGATTTGAATTCTTCGGAAAATAAACATCCGCTGTGGGCATAGTGTGAGCGTCTCCTTAAACTATGAACTCCATGGAAAGTTCTACGGCCAGTTAAACTTTGGCGGTTCAGACGATTCTTTGGGACGAGGCGATCGGGGACCGGATGATGCCTAAACCGGAGTATGCTGTTCTCAAGAGACAGACAACTAGGTTCGGATATTCACCGGACCAGCCTCGAGGTAAACTCAATTGACCCGACTGAACTTTGCAGGAGTACGACATAAGTCCATGGACGAAGGACAGTTGTGCAGTGCTACGGAAGCGACCCAAAACGTGCAGCCTCCGCGCCATATATAGAAAGGCCCCACGTGTGCTGGGCTGATATGAAACGTGCGGTGTTTTCTGCGATACTTACCGAGTACCTACTCCGTAGTACTGTGTAGGAGATACCTTGATACTCTACAATCATGTTGAGAGCATGATTTGGAATTGGAATTTGGATTGTCGAAAACAAGATTTGTTAGAACAGACCACCATCGTCGTGATCGTCGGATTGACTCCAGACAAGCTTTGCATACTGGACCGGTGGCCTCCATGTCAATCAATACTGGATCGCGAAAGAGCTCGTACAGTACTTTCGGCTCTCGATGGGCAGTTCATGGCCGGATGGGGCCGCAACACCCAACAAGCGACGGCCTCATGTCGATCGGTATCTGCCGGAGGAGGTAACTGGGAAAGGAAAAGGGAGGACGATAGGACACGGCAGCAGGACAGTGGTAACCCTAAAGCGGGTCTTAGAGCCGCATCGCCCACCACGACCGAGGGGAAACACGCAATAAACTGAGTCCGTGGTGGTCAATGCCCCGAAACATATCGTGCACTGGCGAGCCGATCCTCGATGCCCATCGAGGATCGATCTGGAATCTGCGATAGAGCGTGCCGAGTGAGACCTCGGTGGAGTGGAAGGAGTTTTAAAAAAGCGACGACATGGAGGTACTGTAGTAGTCTAGCCACTGTTTCATTCCTCCACGCCACAATGCCAATGTCCCTGGCATATTATCGAAGGTCAGCGAAAATTCGAATCCATTTCCCTCCTGGTCCAGTCAGGAGTCAAACCTGAATGGACAATTAGTATTATTCCACAGGAAGATCCATGCACAAAACGCCGGCGACAGGGGATTCTGGACAAGGTGCAGGAGACCGTCAAACTCAAACCGTGGAAAAGCCCCTCCTGGACAGACACTGGAGGCCGCCCCTCCCATTGTGCGACTCGAGTTAGCACCACCAGGCCCCGCTGGGGCGCGGCATCTCACGACGAGGCTAGACTAGTTAGTTAGCAGGTGGATTGGATGCTGATCGGGGATTAGCAGGTGGTAGTCACCTTTACGTTCTGGGTATGTTCTCCGGACGAACCATACTTGAGGATTCGGGGTTCATGGTACTCTGTAGCCCGGAGTAGGTTGAAACGTGTATCCTGCAGTGCAGTGAGGTTGGTAGAGCTTGAGCTACTCGATGATTGGGACTGGTAGCCACGAGTGTCATGAGTGCCATGGATAGAAGAGGAGAGAGAGGAGAGAGTGAATGTAAGATTGTAAGGTTGTACTCCGTAATTTTGTACGACAATACCACGCGGGGACCACTTTCATGGCCCGCGTGGAGCATCGGTAATTGTGTAACCAATCAGCCTTTGATAGAGTGGTATCCATACGGTATCAAAGTCTGGAACCCCCGCCCTGCATACCATTTTAGGCAGTCAATCTTTACTCTCTTACTACCTAGGTACTACTCTCTCTCTCTCTCTTTCTCTCTTTCTCACTCTCTCTTACTCCGTACTCCATCCTCTCCTGCCAAGCGACCTCGACTGCCATCCGGGGTGAACGGGCCTCTCCTCTCACTAACGATCCACTCGCTCACAGCCGACTGGGTCCTTTTCCTGTCGATTGGGATGATTTCCATGGGTTCTCTCCACTAGACCTGCACATCGCGTCGCCAATAATGTATATCTGACTATTCCCCCCCAGTATCCCTCCTTCAACTTTCTTTCTCTTCTTCTCCTTCCCTTCCCTTCCCTTCCCTCTTCGTCCCTCTTTATGACTAGTTCGGAGTGTCTCTCATTATCAATCGCTCGGTCTGCGCGGTGGTGAGCCTCGCAGTGGGCTGTCACTCTCGGCGACATCCTTTCCTTTCCTCTCCTCTCCAATTGACGTCTCGCCCGGGTCGGGATATGACCGGCGCATCCGACCACACCTCGAAATCGCAATCGCAATCGCAACAGAATCCTCGGATCGCAATTCAGTGAAAGTATCGTCCCGTCGTCTCTTCGCAACATGGCGAATTCCACATTACACGGCATCTGTCCCGAACCCTTCTACCAGGAGTCCCTCTTTCCGTCGACGGGTGGATGTATGCGACCTCCCCGTTCGTCCCCGCGTCCGTCGCTAATTGCCTGGTCTAGTCATCGGGGGACGGTATTGCCAAACCGTTCCTTTGGGAGATGAGCGTCTATCATGCTGTCTTCCTTGTCCGCTGACAGAATGGACCTACGATGATCGTGAGTCATGGCGACGACTCCAACCTTCCAACCGCTAACCCTCGCAGAATTGCTTTCCCAGACCAAAGTCGCGAGTTGGCTGGGTGTCGCCATTCTTCCCCTCTGTATCTTCCTCCTCGTGTCATATGCCGTCCTTCCAGTGAAATACACCCATCGACACTATCTGAGTATCTGCTTCACGCTAGGCATCTGCTTTATGGAGGTGAGATCAGAACCAGTCCATTGCGCCAACTTGGCTGATCATTTTAGATTGCCTTTATCATCCCTCTGGGAGTCAAGTCGGAACAGTGCCACAATGCCATAACTCCCAACGACATGTACACCGACGTCTCGTGCGCCTTTACGGGAGCGTTGCTTCTCTTTGGCGGCTGGATCGTCGTCGTGTGGAGTATGTACATTCCTCGAGAAACCGAGTCGACCGACTGACCAGACCAGGTTTCATCCGCACCGTCGCATTCCACCTCCAAGTTTGCTGGGAAGTGATTATTGGAAAGAAATTCATGTGGGGATCCTTCATCTGTGGCTGGGGAATCCCCGCTCTGTGCTTGACCCTCATGCTCATCTACACGGGCGTGTCCTACCGATTTGGCAACGTCTGCCACATCAATATCAAAAACAGTACCTCGGACTATTGGGCGCCGGTCATGGCCTTCGCCGCCGCCTCCCTCCTCCTCCACGTGGCCACGCTGGGATACTGTATCCATGTCTACATCCGATCCCTGTTCGATAGCAGCGACTCCACCACCAACAGCTCCGGACTGCCATCTTACACAGGCAGCGTCCGCACCATGACTGCCCGCCAGGCGTACCGACGGATCCGCCGGGTTCTCCAATTGCAATGGCGCGGCATCAGTTTGGTCCTCATCATTATCGGCAACGTGATCTTCTTCGCTGTCGTCTTCATCGATATGAACAACGAGCTGTCACTGACCCCCGAGAACATGGAGAAGGCCACCCCATGGCTCGCATGCCTCATGGAGACCAAGGGCGAGAAGAATCGCTGCCTTGACCAGGCCGACGCCGTTCGGCCGAACAAAGCCACCCTGCTCGCGGTGCTGATCCTTCTTTCGTTGGTCGGATTCTGGAACTTTATTCTCTTTGCCCGCCCGTCGATGTTCATGGGATGGGTCGACTTCTTCAAGAACGGCTTTGGAGGTGGCGGCCCCCGGCGACACGAGTTCGTCTCGGTGGATGCGCGCAACAAACGCCTGCCTGATACACGCACGTACGAAATGCTTACGAGCTCGGGCATCTCCAAAACCCCGGAACCGCTTGTGCGATCGCCCAGTCCGGCGCGCACGGCCGGCACGCTGAGCCCTGTGGGAGGCCACAACCACTACGGACGCGAAGCCCGCTACGTGCGCCCCTCGATGAGTTTCTCCGGCCCTCGACCGCCGGGATCGTCCCAGGGCCAGGGGCGGGACTGGGATCCGCAGGCGACCTTTGCGCGGGGCCAGTCCCCGGAATACCACCACCGACAGAATCTGTCTCGATAATCCCTCAACCAACAAAAAACCAACCAAAAGTGTTGTACATCTATGAAGCATGATTGTATACCCTGTGTTTTCCTTTTGACATTATTTCATATTATAATCTATTCACCATGCGACCGCATGACGAATGTATGAACAATCAACCAGCTATCTTCTTGATACCCATTTATTGTATAGTTTTCTTCGTACATTTCTGCCTTCGTCCCCGTTGCACCACTGGAAGCATCAGACCATGGATGCGTCTGGAGTATGGAGCCCCGCATCGTGAGACGCAAACTTGCCGGGGAACAGAATTCGAGGCCGACACGCTAAGCACTAGTTGCTGATACTCCAGACATTCCGTCTCCAGACTCATCCCCAAGAACCGTCTTCGGCACTTGAGCCGCGGTTCCAAGACGACAATCCATGCCTAGGCAGGCCGTCACAGCAGATTAATTACGCTTACACGTGGAGTCAGTAGACAAGCAAACCAATACGAACTCATCGCGAACCCGTCTTACGAACTAGCGGGAACAGAATCACGCTATATAGTATAGCATGTGAATCCCTCGGCCCCTGTCTCGCAGGATCCAGACCCGACCCTAACCTGCAAACTAGTCTACTCCGTACCGTTGGGTACCATAGTCTCGTGTAGTCGCTCGATAGTCGGCGATCAACTCGCCCGCCGCCGAGGATCAGCGGAACTATGGAGTACAGTAGGGTACTATCCATATCCTGTCACCACCTAGACTGTCTACAGCGTACTGATGTGGTTAGTGCGTGCGTAAGGTGCATCGGGTTACATCAGTCGAGGAGTTCACCGCACAGGATCCGATCCTGGATCCAACATCGAGGACACACATGCCGGAGGACCCGATATTTCCCCGCAAACCCGGGATCTGCGCGGTGCTGGTGTCATTAGACTGGGTTGAACTACCGAAGTATGGAAGTATGGAGGTATTAGTTTGGACATGGTGTGTGGATGCCATCCTTGTCTTTGACCATGTGAACTCCTGGTTGACTTCCAACAAGGCTGGGTGTGTGCATGTGTACGGAGTACAGATCGTAAGCAGATGGTGTATGCGTATGTGACGAAACGAATATGTATTGATTGCCTTCTATGCGCAGGATAGCACCCTGTCTCTGTCTGCAACGAGACGCCCAAGGCCAATACCTGAAACACGGCATTAACACCCATGACTCCCCTCCTGGCCCGAGCTCTTGCATCCCCCCTTGCACACCTTCGGATGCCCAACAATCCCGGGGTTCTTGCAGTGGAAGAGAACGTTCTTGATATCCTCATTGGCGAGGTCTGTTCCCTTCAGAACGGCCTTGAGGTCATCTTCCGTGAAGCCTGCATCCGATACAATATTAGCAACGTGGTGCAGCCACAAGTGTGAGGACAGGATTGTACCCTTGTCTTTGGTCAGATCGCTGGCGCAGTAGTCGAAGCTGGGCGTGCAGGTCTTGTCTGCCAGGCCGGAGGCGGCGAAGGCGAAGATTGTGAGGAGGACTGTGGAGGGTTTCATGCTGTTGGTGGTAGTGGAGATTGTATGGAAGGAGTGCAGGTGTAATCGGTGGAGGAGAGGGCGCTTTATATCGTGAGCTTTACATTCCGCGGTGGAATGGTGGGGTGATTCACGTAGGAATACCTGTGGTATGGGACAATGTCAGTGTCGTCGTCATTGGTATGTCGTTCATCCCTTGATGTTTTCTCCCTCTGGATTCATGTGAGCTGAGCAACGTCCTTGAGCCATGATCCTGGCATTCCACAGTGCTTGTCTCACATGGATGACGTCGGACTGCGAAAGCAATTACTATGGGAGACAACCGATATCAGATCCGCGATGATGACACGGTTTATAAGGTCACGTTAGGTGCTCTGCTACCCAGTCATGTGTGGTGTTTGGCATCGCGAGATAGACAGGTCTTGTATGACCATGCACTGATGATTCTCTAGTATGAGGTTGCATGGAGAAGACAGACTGCTCCATCCGAAACTTCCTATACGCCCACGTTTAATCACGAACAGGAAGATCCTGTCCCTTTCGCTTAGCAATCTCAACGGCCGCATAGTAACACACCTCTTCTCCAATCGCCTCGGCCAAAGCCCTAACATCAACCTCGTTCTCATCCTTCTCGGCGTCCTCCAGCCCATCCACGATAGCCTCACAGTTCCAACATAGACAGAGATGGTACCGCTCGCCGAACCTCGCATAGAAAAACTCTTGCGTAGTGTCGAACCCTGTATCCAGAATATTCTGTCCAAACCGATCGTCGTGCCGAATAAATCGCCCCGTATGCTCAACCATATACGCCTGGTACAGTGCGGCGCTGCACTGGTGCGTATGCCAGGCCAGATCGACGTCCAAGGTCGGAACGAGAACGGTGCCCGGGTAGAGCTTGAACAGTTGCACAAACTTATCGTAACGATCCACCGCCCGCCGCAGAGTCCCTGCGACGGCGGGACTGCAAATCCAGAGCTGGGCGTGCATCTTGTCCACGAAAGAGGCCTGGCGTTTGACGTTCTCGACCAGAGGCATGTTCTGCTTGGACTGTAGCGTGGCGGACTTGACGGCTCGGATGAAGTCCAGCTCACGGGTGTCAATGCGGGTGTCGGAGGATGGGTATTTGGATAAGCCAATGTTCGTACTTCTAGCGCCATATCGAGATAGTACAGCGCGCGCTGGGGACTTCGATTGCCCCACCTTCTCCAGGGCCTTGAAGAGATCCGGCTCCATCTTGCATGTCTCCAGGAGCCAGTCTGCGGTGGGATCGGGGAGACTGTATGACCAGATCTGAGAATCGATCGCTTCGTGCTGCTTGTTGTCAGCCGGGCCCATCCTCCGCGCTAGCGACTTACAACTTGCTTCCAGGGAAAAGGAATGTTCCTAGCGCATTCTAAACCGTTCGACGTGCAGTACTGTTCAAAGTCGAGGGGATTCAGCAAAAACGCATGCCAGACCATCAACACGTCTGCCGAGCATTAACACCCATCTCACATGCATCAACGACATACATACCAAGGGGAGGCAGAAACTCGATGCCAGAGCCCAGCTCCCCCTTCCACACGCCGTCAACCACCCGAACCCATGAGTCGAACCGTCCGGCCGCAATCTCCAGATAATACGGCCATTTCTCTTTCCTCCGGGCGTCCCACGTCGGGTCTCGAAGCTCAACAGGCTGCTTGCGCTCGCCCCGCCGGATTCGACGATAAACCGTTCGTTTCTTTGGTTCCACCCCGAACGCCGTATCTAGGTCTCGAGATTGGATGATCCTGTTGCGCAGCATGTGGAACACTTCTAGCAGTTCGAGATGCACTGCGCATTGGCTGGGGGTGGGGAAGCCTCCTCGCTTCTCGGCCTCGTTGCTAGCAGAGGATAGTGATTGGAAGAGCGGTGGCGCTGGGATGGTAGGTTGTTCTCTCGGGGAGGTCCTGGTTGTTTTGTAGCGGGTGGTGCCTTTCTGCAGTAACGCAGTGATCTGGTTATTGCTGGCTTTGTGTAGAGATTCTACATGTGCTACGTTCAAGCACGACATGGTGAGGCTATTATCAGTAGGTTACGAGAAGAGTCTATGCAGATGAAAGAGCAGGTTGTCAAGGCCATATATATGATCTTCGATCATTATCACGCTAGCCGAGCCACCATCGTATTCTGTGCCCGGGGCGTAATCAGCCCCATGACGTGGATACGAGATTATCTTTCTTGTTCTGATCCTTTTGAACATGGCAATTCATTTCTGTCTGCTATGCGGCTGCTGAGATGAATGAGCCTTGTTGCGTTGGCTGTGACTATCCAGTTTTGGGGGTGGTGGATAGTTTGGGAGATTGGGAGACCGTATCTGAAGAGTATTACCTAGGTAGATGTAGACCGTGCAGTCTGGCCAGACATAATCTTCATGAGAGCGGGCGTTACCACCCATGGAAGCACCGTGGCGACGCGAGGATTCGTCGATGGTCCTTCTTGCGACTGCCACTCCTATTCTGCGGGTCTACCTTGTCCTGGTAGCATACAGTTGACTGGAGTTGTTGGTGTCAACTTGCCCGAGGGTGTCTGTCCATAAAGCCTCTCAACCGGGTGTTTTGGCTGGGATTGATAACAGTTAGGGAAGCAAGGGAGTGTGGATGGTTTGTTGGGCGAAGGAAGTATTGTATGAAGCGGAGTCTAAGGAGACGACGGTAGAGCTTTGGTCATGCGCCGAAGCCCTTGGACCGTATCCTACTGTGCTGGACGATGCCTGGCTCAAGCACTATTACATCACCGTTGAAGAGCATTCTCATATCTATATCATGTCAGTCGCTCAAAAGGGATCTTCTGGCCCGCCATATCTTTCCCTCTTGGACCATTCGCATTCTTTCAGGGCCCATGCCATGTCTATTCGTACATTTATCCTCCGTACATGATGCTTTCAGAATCTCTCCGTCAGTTATATGAGAAGTGTAGTCTTTTAACAATTGGGCTCAATATTCTTTGTTGAATAGCAGGTGTATAAGTTCCTGTAGTACAGCAGTAAGCAATTCACGTAAGGTCAAGAAGGTAGGGATAGGAAAGCAGACTTGCAGCTTGCTATGGAATGTATGGTATGGATGACAGTAGCGAGGAGTGTATTATGAGATAATATCTCTGATATCTATCCCTATCAATCCTACATGCCTTCTCGCATTTAGACCCCAGGAAGCAGTGTATACGCACGTTCGAGACTTTTACAAATAGAAGCATAATGTGTGTAGACAACTGTGGAAGTTTAGGCTGTATGCAGTGGCATGTTGTAGGTTTCTCTCGGAAGTTCTTCCTGCAAAGAGTCTAATTTGGCGGTGTGAATTTCCGAAAGCTTTTACAGACAGCAAGCTCGAGCATGACCATAGGTAGTATGTGGTGGGAGGGAAGTCCTTGCTGCACACTGTCTCATCTATAAGTATAAGTAGGGCACAGATTTCCCCGAAGGATACTTCCTCAACAAGGAACGTGATTTCTACTGCGAGATTGAGGTTCACCAACAGATCACCGCAAAATGTATCAGAAGTCTTCTTTTCAATCCGTTAGCGAAGGTCTCCGCGGTGCTACTATCAATGCATCAGCGCTTTTGCCCCTATTTGAGAGGTTCTCATCTGGCACAAATAAGAACGTGGAGCGCCTCACAGAGGTAGTCAACAGAGTCATTGATAGGTGCGACTATCTAATATCGCGGATGTCAAGATGCTTGTCACTGCATTGATGATCTTGGTGGTATCGTTTGCTAAATGGACCTTATCTGACCCCATCGAACGCAGTTTGTATCCCAACGACCCGATCAAGGCATGCGAAATAAAGAAGCAGGATATTGCGCTCAACACGGCCATGTTCTGGCCACATGCTGAGTTATCCAGGCTCGTTGTCTGTTCATATATCTCCCTATGGCTGTTTCTCTGGGACGATCAGATCGATGACAAGACTGGGACGCGCCACAGTGATATGGAGGCGGCAAGGCGCGCCCATGCCGAGGTGCTGTCCTATATGAGCTATTGTCTGCAACTGGATTCTGGCTATCCGGAGGTGAAACCAACCGACCCTTTGATCCTTCTGTTCAAGGATATTGGAGACGCTTTGTGCAGGGAGTATGATATCGGTGGGTGCATCGGGTTTCCGTTCGGAAGTTCTACGCTGGGAACGCTTACATGACAAAGACCAGCGCGAGGACGTCTTCGAATACTTGCGCCTTTATATCCAAGGGATAGAAAAGGAGCAGCTTTTAAACGTGGAGAACAGAATGCCGTCTATAGACGAGTACTTGGCTATAAGAAGACAGAGCAGTGCAGTTCTCCTGACCCTAGCCATGAATGAGTGAGTGCAGTCTCACTGTTCCCGCGAGCAAGGCACTGATATCACTCAGCTACACTGTCAGCCGTCGACTCCCAGAGAAGCTACGGTACCATCCAGCTGTACGAGAACTATGCGAGCAAACAAATATTGCGATTTCGATGTATGCGCTTTAACCATCCGTCTTAGGCTAGCTGCTAACATGCCACGCACCCCTAGAGCAAACGATATTTTCTCATTAGAGAAAGAGTTTGTATGTCCTGTCCAGTGCGTTAAGTAATAAGAACCGAGCTTACAGGCTACAGAAAAACGGCGCCCTCTTAAATTACATCCCTGTGGCTTATTCCAAAACCAAGGATGCCCAACAAGCTACCGACGAGGCTGTAATTTCTGTTGACATGGCAATCAGGAAGTTTGAGTGGGCAAAGAAAGAGTCGCTCTATGCTGCCCAGAGGATGGGGCTTCCTGAGAGTGAGGTACGCTGGTTCATCGAAGGCTGCGAATACCAGATGACGGGAAACATTTATTGGAGGTGAGTCAAAGTCATCCTATCTCATCGGACTAGCAGGTAATCATTTGTAGCTTGGTGTCTGGCAGATACAAGGGAGATGGAGACGGCAAAGAGAAGCCTGATGGACTGTCTTCCAGACTGGAGTGATTCGACAGCTTGATCAGGAATGGATTCCATTAACCTTCAATGATGCCGAGCTGCTTTAGAATGTTTACGTGTTTTGGGAGATATAAATTGCGCATAATGGACTAGAAGGTGAAATAAAGCCGACGAATAAAGCAATATATTACCACTCGGAAAAAGATTGATAATGCGCAGATGTCATTCTATTGTATTGCACTGTGTGTCACAGCAGCAAAATCAGTATAAGTGCGCTCAATCACGACCATATGACCCAGCGACGGCAATACTACATCTACATCATCTACAAGGAAGCTACAACCAGCCTTAAAGAATACCCATGTGACTTGAGCACGGACTTCGTTAGATTTGCCTCATCTAGTGAATTTGCTCCCTTAGATTATGTCAATGATAGTTCTTGGTATCAGGCCTCCACCGTATAATTCCACCCATGCAAAGGCCCGGTACAGTAAGTCAACCCTGGTGTCAGGCTTGCCGTGCAATCTGCGGGATCCAGCGATGGGTTTACAGCCATAAACAGACTGCTGGTGATCTTGTGCTGCACACAGATTTGAGTGCATAACTCATCCGTCAGAGCCGTATGCCACTTCCCACAGCTCTTCGTAGTCCCTTCTGCCAGCGTGGCATTGCGTGGAGGTTCCACTTGCCAACCACTGTACCCAGATCCCTCTGTTCCCCACGGATTGTGAGACGTGGCGACAACATCTGTCTCGGTAAGCACCCCTGCTTGATGAGAGAGACACAAGACCCTGCCAAAGGCCCAAGCCGTGCTTTGCAGATTGGTGCAGTACGCATTAATCCAGGGGTTTAACTGGCGCAGAGTTATAATCTTCTTGATTCTGCTGTCAAAAAGAGGAAAGCTGTTCGCTCGCTCGATGCTAAAGCATGTATCGTCCTCCTGCAGGACGTAGGTATGCTCGCAGGACAGCGGGATACACAAGACCTTGCCCACGACGACCTGCTGACAGTCTCGGATGAGATCTTGATTGCCCATGTAGAGGGTTGCGGATGAGACGGAGTGTTCGAGCGCAATAGATGTGCAAGTGTCGCCGTCTTTCGTGGTATACGTTTTACCAGACACGCACAGGGGCTCGTCTTCGGGCGCTGTAAGGACGAGATCCTGGGGAATGGTTGTGTTGGTGATGAAATCGCAGTTTTTCATTACAACCTCGAGATTGTGCTGAAAGACCTCGTTGTAGTAGGAGTATGGGCTCGACTGCATCATTTGAAGCTTTGTCTTGTAGCAGTAGGAACACATCTCCTCCTTTGGCATGAGCTCAACCCTGGCGACGCGGGTGAAGGTGCTGATAACGTCTGATAGTGCATTAGTCAATGTAGATGTATACGTACCAGGCCTCTAGGGCATGAGACATACCATTGCAGTATTGACCAGTTTGCGGGTCCTTGTAGCAAGTTTCATTCCAGCCAGCCCACATGTTTCCTCCCAGAACAGTTACCGGATGATCGAAGAGTGTAGCTTCATTGCAGTCTTTTCCGGCAGTGTTAAACCAATTGGCCAGCGATTTCCCGCAGCTTTGTTCGCAGACTATGTCTGTCAACGTTTCATTCCCCAAAGTGCCATGATACGCAGGCTCTCCAAATCGGAACACGGTAAGATCACAGTCGATAGTAGCAGTTAGTGCAGCGACACATGCGTCCGAGAAAGACGAGGGAAGGTCATCGCGCTCATATATCCTGAAGCCAGGAAACTTGCTCTGATGTGTGGAGTCACTAGAGCTCCACGAGTTCCGAAAGACCCCCTGTACTGTTTCTCTGGTTGAAAGTGCGCCTAGCAATCCGAGGAAGACAAGTATACATGAGAATATCACCAGCGGCCGTATCATGGTGAGGGTATTCGGTGAAATAAATCCCTTCTTTGCCTCAGTCGTTCAGGAGTACATCCAAATAATCCGCTAAAAGACGGCCAAGAAAGTAGAATAGACTAGATGACAGTTGCGCAATTGGTTCTAGCTCCTGACTGCCAAGATAAGCTAGAGATGAATCAACCACGGTCCATGCTTTCAGGCTGTTGATAGTCAGATGGAGTTGCTCGGTTGCATGGACTTACATTGCCAATACAAGGAGCCAGTACCTAAGTTGTGACAGAAACACTGTCGAGCATAGTTTCTCATGGTCATACAATAAACCCTTTTGGACCACCCCTCTCCAGAGGGCAAATCTCCCGACTGTTATGCAAATACATGCCGAGATATCCACATTGCTAGTGTATGGCGGACTGAGACAAGTCTAGCTAGCCTAAAGCCAGGGCCCATCGGCTACGCCATTTTGGGCCTGAAGCGTGCTTAGCGATATTAGATGTCCAGACAGTTCTATCCTGTATCCATGTTCATTTCAGTCCATGTTACCCTGTGGCGCTCGGTTAGTCCGCATTTGTCATCGGAATATTAACATTGCAAATGTGAGGGTACGGCTATTGGCAATAGGGGCGTTGTGTACAAATGGTACCAGTAGCCCGAGGAGACCGCTCGTTTTGCTTACTTTTGGACTGGACTGAGCCGACTTCAGGGCTCAGAGGTATGTTCTAGTCATGGGCATACACTCCTCTCGTCCCAAGAGATGCGCCGTATTCTTTGTTCTATTGATATTGTTTCCTATATCCCAGACTGCGGCCCGTGGTTATACAGGCAATTCCGATAGCGTCAGCTGTGACAGAGTCTCGGAGGGTGAACCAGCTCTTACGGTCGAGTGGTCTAAGGCATCATTTTGCTCGGAAGATGGTGTCGAACATAAGCGGGAATCCCCTCGGGTCGAGGACGTCTATCGACCGTCCTGCAACAAGTCCTCACACAGCCTACAGCGTGTTGTTGGGTATTATGAAACCTGGACTATCCGACGCCGGTGCAACGTATTCTGGCCTGAGAGGATTCCCCCAGGCGTTTATACACACATCAATGTGGCTTACGCTGTGATTGATCCCGACACCTTCGAGGTTAGGCCCAGCTTGCTGGCTGACATCAGTCTCTTCACAAGACTCACCGATCTCAAGAGAAGTGATCCTGATCTAAAAGTGTACATTGCCCTTGGCGGTTCGACGTACAGTTCGCCAGGCCCTACCGAGCATACCTTCTCAGACCTAGCGGCCTCCGAAGCAAACCAGACGGCATTTATCAAATCCCTCACGAAATTCATGACTGCCTTTGATTTCGATGGAGTCGATCTTGATTGGCAATATCCAGGGGCAGAGAACCGCGGTGGTCGCCCGCAAGACTTTGCTAATTTCCCCCGGTTCTTGAAGAACCTCAAGGCCGCTCTCAGACAGACTGGCGGGAGAGATGGTCTGAGCATTACCCTTCCCAGTTCATATCAATATCTCCAACACTATGATATCCAGAGGATAAGAAATCACGTGGACTTCTTCAATGTGATGACGTACGATCTGCATGGTACATATCGCAAGGGAGAAGCGTGGAATGACGAATCTCTCAACGCACATACCAATTTGACCGAGATCCAAGACTCCCTGGACCTGCTGTGGCAGTATGATATCTCTCCCGAGCAAGTCGTTCTGGGGATGGCCTTCTACGGAAGAACATTCCAACTCGCGGACCCGTCCTGCAACACGCCTGGGTGCCCGTTCGCTTCTGGCGGAGAGGCACAACGCTGCAGTTACGAGGTTGGGGTATTGATGAATTCGGAAATCGACGATATCGTTGCGCGAAACAATCTCGCCCCTATTCTCGACAGTAAGGCCGCAGTCAAGATGGTCACCTGGGATAACCAGTGGGTTGCATACGACGATGTCGACACCTTTCAACTGAAGGCAGACTTCGCCCGCAGCCAATGTTTAGGGGGCCTCATGGTCTGGGCCGTGAGCCATGACCACGCCAGCGGAGCATACTCTCAGGCCCTTAAGACCGCAGCTCGGCGCAAGTTCGTCGCACTAGCGGACGATGTTACGGTAGACGACACTATCTTGTCAACGTGAAGCACGATCATAGAGCAAAATTTCAAATAGAATCTAGAGATCAGGCCAAACAGGCTTGTTCAAGTTTGTGAACTACCAAGCAACAAGTGGTTCGGGCAGGTATGTCTGTGTTTCGTTGACTTGGTGGAAATCGCGCCAGATTTCCTTCAGTGTAAATCTCCGTGTCGACATGAATTCGTAGAATCGGAAGAACACCTGGACTGCGCTGATCTTGACTCGTCCATGATACCCGTCCTCGTCGGCGCCCTCCGGAGTCCAATCCGGGTCGACCACCCAGAGGAACTTGTACCGGTTGATTTGGCTGTACGATAGCCGAGCGTCGTCTGTCACGAGGAAAAAGACGTTAGAGAGGACGCCAGGTTTGAGATGGCCTTGGTCACGACGTCTCCGGAAGTCCCTATGTTAGGGTCAGCATCATCTGTAATGAGTCGTTTTGGAGCCACTCACTGTCTGAGAAAATTGAGTTCTCCGTGCTCATTGGCCTCAAATTCAACGAATTCGGCCACTTTGAAATTTTTGATTTGATCCAGTCCGAGAACCAACAAGTCCGTCGCAAGAAGATCATTGAATTGCTTTTGGAACTCCTCCCAGCCTTCCTGTCCCTTGTGGTGATAGAATATGTAGCCCCAGCTCTTATCATCTCTATCAATCACGTTCTGGATCCATTCTGGGGGTAGGTGTCTCGGTCTCTGCGGTCTCCGTCTCCTCTGCCTCTCCTCATAATGCGCCTTTTCAACGAAGTAGGACACGTCTCGCAGGTTCTTTAAAGCGCGTGACTCCTCCGGGGAGAGGACCGCAGCACGGGCTTTTTCTCGTTTGGCCTTTAGATCAAGCCGCTCATGCAACCACATTCCTCGATCATTTTCATATTTAATGCGGTCCAAGATCTTGAGGATATGAAAGTCATCGTTGATGAGACAACATTCGGGAAAAGTCAGAGAATTAGGGTCAGTAGCGGCTTTGTGGATCAGGCTTTCGACTGATTGCCCGACGTACTTTTGAGTCGTGGCCTGCATCACATCAAGCGGCGGCCATTCCAGCAGTTGATGTTTTTCCTCTAGGGATATATCCTCTGGGCATTGTATTGCTTTGTCCCAGAGGGACTCTAGTTGAGCGAATTCTTCGATAGTGTCTGCCATATTACAGTAGAATAGGAGAGAAAGCCAGGATGGATGGCGGTTTTAATATCGGTGGATGTCGGTACCAATGTTACCGCTAATAATTGGAAACGGCATTCCGTTTGTTTTTTTCTTGCTCTTTTTCGTTTTACTGTAATCTAACTCATTGCATCTTCTAAAGGGGCCATCTCCATCGGCACCATTTCGTTCATCGCGTAGAAGTGATGGCCCAGAGGTCCATCATAAGTACCTACATTTACTTTCAAATAATTGGGCACTAGGGTAGTCTTTTCACAAGTAATGGTAAGATATGATACTCTCAGTATGTTACTAGGCTGTCATTGTCCTGAACCGTTTGATTTGATTTCCACTCCATGAGGTCTTGGATGAGGCCGGTTCTTCCGCGATGAGTTGTTAAACTATGAGGTTTTGACAATTTACATCATGATCTGGTGGCAAGATAAAGGGCACAAGCCGAGTCATTAACTGCACATGGCCAGAATTGCACGCTTTGGAGCTGATTAAGGACCCTGGACATTCGGTCGATCTAGGTCAATCGACAATCCCCTGGCTCTTAGAATCTCCCCCACGCTACCAACCTTCACCCCATGCTTCAACTAGGGACAAACCAAGCCAGCAGAAGTACAAAGCAGCGAACGAGCCTATAGATCCCGTGTCTTTGATGCTATCGAAAGCCATGGAGCGGGGTTGCGGCCAATAGTGCCCTGGAGGTCTGTTCCCAGATATCCCCAGGATCGTCACTTCTCCGCATCTTGTCCCTTCTTCTGCATGCTTATGCTAAGCTTGTGCGAAGTACATGTCTTTCTTGAATTCACTTCTCCTTGGAGACTGTGGTGTTCAGTGTCATTGCAGGATAGTTAGCTCCATACGAAACCATGTAGTTGCAGTATAAGGACTTTCACTGGACGGACATTCGCTCATGCTATCAACTCCGGCAATCAAGCACTAACATAAACGCCAAAGGCTTAGCAGCATCCCCAGATCTTGGCATGGGGGTGTTTGCCTCCTCTGGGTTGGTGTGCAGTCCTCTCCCCGCATTCTAGCAAACATCCGCGGTTGTTGAGGAGGTATATATGTAAGAACTGGTCTATCCTCGGGACATCGCTGTTCAGATCTCTCGTGTTAGACAGAATTCAAGTGAACAGATCCATCACAATGAGGAACCATATGGCTCTGGGGTGGTTCTACTCCCCCAGTCAGATCGGCCGGTATATCATCACTCGAGTGACCAGTCTGAAGCCTCCTAGAGTATGTCCTCAGGTTGATCTTCCTGCGAGAGCCAGTCTAAGCGTGCCTTAAGCATAAAATCCGAAACCCCGTCGCCGTCCTCCGAGAGCTCACGTCCCATCAATGGCTGATGTTCCTTGCCGGTTTTCTGGGCTGGACATGGGATGCTTTTGACTTTTTCACTGTATCCATGACGGTGACGGAGATAGCGGCTGACTTTAACGAGTCGGTCACTAGTATCACCTGGGTATGTCGGGTGCCTGCGGTGTTCGCGGTGCACTGAGCTAACCTGCGAGCTAGGGCATCACCATCACGCTCATGCTTCGATCTGTTGGGGCCCTGATTTCAGGCATCTTCGCGGACCAGTATGGTCGCAAGTGGCCCATGATTGTGTGCCTTGGGTTGTTTATTGTTCTGGAACTAGCCTCGGGGTTTTGCAATACTCTATCCCAGTTCCTAGGAGTTCGCGCGTTGTACGGCATTGCCATGGGAGGTATGTTTCACTGCCAACAACCAGCGTCTTTAATCCAGATATCTGACATCTCTAGGTCTCTTTGGCCCGGCGGCCGCCACAGCCCTTGAAGACCTTCCACACGACGCCCGTGGACTCCTATCCGGCTGTTTCGAGATGGGCTACGCTGTCGGCTACCTCCTGGCCGCAGCCTTCTATCGCGCTCTCGTACCCACCACCTCCCACGGCTGGCGCAGCTTGTTCTGGTTCGGTGCTGGACCGCCCGTCCTCCTCATCGCGTTCCGCTGGTATCTCCCAGAGACCAACTACTTCCGCGTGATGGTCGCCGAACGCGAAGCACGAGCCCGCAGCGAGGGTCCCTCCTCGTCGGCACCGCCCACCCGCCTGGCGACCTTCAAAGCCTGGCTGCGCGAGTCAGGCTCCGCCCTGAAAGAAAACTGGTTCCTGTTCGTCTACCTAGTCGTCCTGATGACAGGGTTCAACTCCGTCTCGCACGGCTCGCAGGACCTCTACCCCACGTTCCTGAAAGACCAGGTCGGGCTCGACGCCTCCGACACCACGATCGTCACCGTCGTCGGCCAGATTGGCGCCTTCATCGGCGCCAACTTCTTCGGCTACATATCCACCTTCTTCGGCAGACGGCTCACCATGATGGGCACCTGCTTGATCGGCGGCGCGCTCGTGCCGGCCTACATCTTCCCCCGGGACATGCGCCTTGTAGCTACGGTGTTCTGGGAGCAGTTCTGCGTCGGCGGCGTCTGGGGCCCCATCCCGATCCATCTCATGGAGGTGAACCCGCCGGTGATGCGGGCGCTGCTCGTCGGGCTGATGTACCAGCTGGGGAACCTGGGGAGCTCGGCCTCCGCCACGATTCAGAGTATCATCGGCGAGCGGTTCCCCCTGCCGCCGAGCGCGGCGGGCAAGAAGCGGTACGACTACGGGAAGGTGATGGGGATCTTCCTGGGCAGTGTGTGGGCGTTCATTCTGTTCTTCCTGTTTTGGGGGCCGGAGATGTCGCCCGAGGAGAGGGCGGCCGAGGCCGAGGAGGCGGACCGACTGGAGAAGCTGAGGCTGGATGGGGCTGATATGGCAACTATCGGGAGACAGAAGGTCTTGAAGGGGGAGGAGGTGGGTGGCAGAGTTGATGATGGTGATATCCCGGATGTTGAGAAGGCGAGCACCAAGCACCTTGGCGAGTAGGCAGAATTACGAGGTTCGAGAGTATTAGCTACAACCGGCTTAGCTGTCATGTCTAGTGTCTGGGGCGCAATTCCTCATGACTCTGAATACGAGGCCGAGGCTGACATCGTTGATTCCAGGCGGCTGGAATTCGCCTGTAGTGATGGATATTTATCTTGCAAAGCCAGAGCTGGCGATGCGAAACATAGAGCTACACGCGTTAGTCCTTTGTATAGCGACCTACTTCGAGAACCCAACATGGGTTTGGAGAGTGCACCATGGGTCTGGCCTCGCATAGCCTGTCTACTCCCCATCGGGATCTTTGCCGGTATTCGATTGAGCACAAATTCCGATATGAACCCGTTGCTCTTGCAGGCGGGTTATCTCAGCAAGATCAGTAATGGGATGGTATTCCTACACGGAGTGAGGACGGTCGATATCACGGTATGGCATCTCCAAGATAAAGACACTCGACAAGCACCAACGCATGTAGGGATATGTGCTTGTCGGTTGGAACGCAGCCACCATGTTCACCTGTCCGGTTCCACGACAGTATGTCCTTCTTTTCGGACTTGTCGACCTCGCCTTATCCATTTCCCTCGCGGTTGGTGTCGTGCTGCAGTCCAGATTTGTCCCACACAGCAGGGCTGGGTGCAGGAGCGTTGAGCATTGGAGGCCGGGAGATATTGACGCCATCGGTGACTGGTCTCTCCAACGTTCCTGTAGGAGGATGGTAGAGCGCTGGTCATTTGCCATTGCTGTGATGTATGTGAAATCTCCGTCTATCTTCAAATCTCGTCTCACTCGAGAGTCCAGAATCATGTACTCCATCTGCGGTATTTTCACTGCTTACTTCGGCTATGTTGGCATTCTACGGAAAAGAGATGAGCGCCGTGGCGATTACAACAAGACAAGAATAGGGACCCCCATAGCAGTGTCTCGGTTTGCCTTCCGATCCATCTACAGGATCGTTCAGCAGATATTGCAGCGAGGAAGACGCTCAAAGACGTCGCCAAGCTCGATTCATATGAAGCATCGATTCGCAATCGGAAACCAGCCAAAGATCAAGCAGAAACTCCCGGTTGGAGTCTTGGAACGCATCTCTTCCTACCTCCATTACGTGGACCTCATCCGCCTGCAGCAAGCTTTGCCGGGGATTTTCGTCACAAATACCAGCGAACAAATCCGTCTGGAGAACCTCCAGACTCATGCCTGTAACGAGAACAAAACACAATGCATGGTGTGCAAAATAATCATATGCGACGTATACCTTCCGCACTCGTCACCACACTCCCCAGAACAACACTAACATTCGAAGCAGGACTGCAGCCAGTCCGTGACTGTTGGTAAATCCGCGGTCCGAACGCACCTGGAACGCTGTGCGCCATATTGCACAACCTGCTTCTACGACCGCCACTGGGCCGTCACTGGGTCCAACAGCAGGTATCATAAGCAAAAGTTGGGCTGCGGCTATGATACCCCAGTGGAAGTAAAGGTTTGCCAGCTGTGTGTAGCCATGGACCAACGGAAACGAGAGAAAGTCCTCGAAGCGCAGGATCGGCTTCAGATCAACCAACTTGTCCGACAGCACCCTTTGGCTTGCACTGGGTGCCAGAAGACGCTTTCGTCGTCTGGTCCCTGGTGGTGGGAATGTAAGTCCTGTCGTTCGGCATGCTATCACCGTTCACATCCTGCTTGGGCTTAGTATATGTATTTGGTATGGATTTGCGTCATGTATATGGAATCACGTTTTTGAAAGTGATTGTCACATTTCGTTTTGTCATATTATTGACAAGGCTTAACGTAATTGGGACATTGCTACCTATTCACAGTAGCTACATGTTGGTATGAGTACGGTGGGTTGTCTGAGAATAGGCTGATGGCAGCTAAAAGTGACGAGCCGTAGGCAAGGTGGATAAAGGATTAGAATGAATGTTCTCATAGATTCGAGGAAGGTCACATCGGGTCTCTATATTCAATGCTCGGGCTGTCTCATGGACTTCGACTGTGGCATTGCAAGAACACCATTCAATGGTAGTAGAAGTCAGCTGTCATAGTACAATGCGTGAATCAACCATGAAGTTAAATAAGGGTTGTAGAATTAATACGTGTATAAGACAGCCAGGTGAATTATTCTATACTATATACAAACTATTTCACTTAGGAATAGTACAGTTAGTGATCAACTCGGCCTTTGATATTAACAACAACCGTTTTCTAATGAAATTCACAGCCATATATAAAGTCCTCTTGCCTCCGGACTACTTGACCTAAGACCTCATCTTCTTCAGCTCTCGCTTTATACAGCCCCAACAGGACGCTTGATATAAGAAGGAGCTTGAGCTCAAAAGCCTATGAGGCTATTGCAGCAATAGTCATCAGTGGCAGCACAATCGTGGCTTGCACAAACAGTCTCGCAGGGACGGAGTTGGCCAGGAAGCACTCTCTCGATTGGGAGACAGCAAGTACTGCAGGTGCAAGGACTGCATAGCCCTCCTTTCCAGAACATGAATTTATCTTCATGAGAGTCGCTGCTTGACTGGGTGTTTGACCCGACAAACAGAGATGTAACCCAGCCGCAGCCTTCGGTGGTCGAAGCGGTTTTCAGAATCCCACAGCTTCCAGCATATTGGCACCAATCGTCTTTTCCTTATAGTACACCGTGAAAGAAATAGACGCACGGAAGTCTGAACTGGACGGATGTCCGCAAGCAGCTTGATCGGTGCTTTTCAATGCAGCATGCCACTCGGCCAATGAATGCAAGACCCAAGGCCTCAAGCACTGCTTGTTGTAATCAGTCTTGCTCGGCCATCTTCTGCTTCATGTATCGTCACATATTAGCGTCTACCTAAGTGATGCACTGGGCCCAGTATGCGGCCTAGTATATCGGATCCGATTCTTGAGGCAGGCCAGCACCGTCGGGCTGCCCTGCTACTTATGTGAATAACAGTCTAGAACTAGGGCAAGGTTTTTATTAACCAAGTGGCTAGCTTTCATTCTGGTGTTGTTATTTAGACTGACGAACGGGTCACGTGGGTACGTGTGGCATTCCTAGGATATGGTACGTGGAACTCAGCAGATGGGGATAGAGTGGGCCAATAAAGAATCTGGAGAAGTCAGAGGGAGCCCTCCCTCCTGTAGAGCCTTATGAATCAGAGTTCGCGAAAGAGGGTTATGAGAAATTGTGGGTGTGGAGCATATGCCATTGCGAACTGTTGATAGTGAGCAAGAAAGAGCGGGAAACAATCGAAAGTTCCTGCCTGCATCTGCCTTGATTGCAGCGCTATGGCAACTGTCATACTGTCCCCAGTTGAAAAATTCCGTACTGGCCTAAATCGAGCAGTTCTTCCTGTACAATGTCGTCCCGGCCCTATGCATGAGCACTAGCACAAGTGTAGTTTAGGCATGAAATTGCGGTTATGAAATCAGGTAGCTTGACAACATCAGATATGGTGTAATGTTGCAAGACAGTCAAATTCCTCTGTGACTCGTATAGGCAATTGTCTTTTCCCATTGATTCCAGTCCTGTCCTCAGAGAAGAGCTCATTCGAGACAGTGCAGGCTCGATCATCCTTAATTTTCACTCATTACTCTAGGTGTCTTAAGACAGGATATACAACCCTCAGGAAATACAAATTAGGAAAAGAGCAGAACTATCACATCTTGGCCGTCCCCGTTTGCGGCCTCAGGATCGTCTTCTGCGTCATACTCGCCAGGAACCGACCATCCTCAGTGAAAACCCTCCCTTCGCTGAGCGCCCTCGCATTCCCTGCCCAAAAGGTCTGTCTCTCACTGACATGCCAATTTTGCAAATCCAATTCGTGAGTCAGAATTCGAAGCGCAAACTCGAGAGTTGCACAGGCACTGGCCTGGAACAAGCTATAACCGGAATGGTTAGCCGGAACGTACGCAAGTCCGCGGTCCATATAGAACGCAAGGGCAGCGATTCGGTTCGCCTCTGTATGAAGAGCTCCCTGAATACGGAACCGATCAGCTGAGACGATATCCGAGACGTCTTTGCCCTCCAGGTCGGTACTGTGAGGGTGGACCTCCATCATCGTGTCGAGAATTCTGTAGAGTCCTCGTTCCTGCGTTTTTTCTGTTGCGGTTTCCACCGCTGGCGTTGACGGGACGAGGAGTTTTGGACGAGTAGAATAGTTCACAAGGTCAGCCGGTTCATCGATGTGGAAATCTGCCGTTGCGATCAGACACAGTTGTTCGATTTTTCCTTCGGGCTGGACGATGCGAAGAAGCCTTGTTTGGAACGTGCGTGTGCTGCGGATTCGCTCCACGCGGCAGATGAGCTTCTGGAATGGGCTGGCGGGTCGCACGAAGTGGCCACTGATGGAGTACAGGTGCTGGCCTTCTGTGACAGTCGCGTAGGCGGCGTTGACAGCGACGGCTAAAATGTTGCCGCCGTAGGCCCAGTCGGCCAGGTCACCCATGCAGATGGGAGGAACAATGGAGCGGTAGCAGTCAGTACCGATGGGCTCGATGGCAATCTGGTCTTCCAACTTGAGCAAGGCCATGGTGGCTGTGTGTTTGGTATCACAGTATAAAGGATAGGGATGCTGCCCTAGGACTTTATATCGGCCTAAGGGTACAAAGTATTGTAATCAAGTCCTAACCCAAAGATATTGTAATCGGCCAAAGACCCCGAGGTGCATTTTGGGCATAACCTCAATAACTGACCGGTTATATATGACCCGGAACTCTCTTTGCCGAAGCTCGCAACGCACGCCTAACGTCCGTCTTCCTGAACCCAGGCGCACGGCCGAGGATGACGAGCCCAGAGAGAAGACCTGGAGTGGTCAGCAGAAGAACTCTCGCTGGAGAAGATGGGGAACTCACGTGAAAAGAATCCCTCAACATCCAAGACATAGGAAGACCAGGTACTATCACTCTCTGCTTGTCCCCTGGGTATGTGCAGAGCAGGAAACAAACCCCCATCTACCTCCACCCCATGCAGTTTGAGATAGCCCTCCACATCACGACAATCAAACCAGTCACCTCCAAGCCCAAAGACTTCCAGAGTATCTCCACCTCCCTTAGTCCCTAGCTCCGCCCACGGCAGCAACCCCAAAATCCGCCGCGGCATCCGACTATTCGCCGGGTATACTGCATTCCCTTCGCCGTCAACATCCGGGAAATGCGTGCCCGCGCCACCGATGCTGTAAAATGGCAGACCAGGTACCTCGAGAGAGTCTGTGCATCCGCCCAGCAAGAGTTGCCGGAATCGCGGCTGGGTCTTGTCCGGGTCCCTCACGCAGGGGACGAGGCGGAACACGCGGTAGATCTCACCAGGATCGGAACTGGATTCTGCAAAGAGGCGATATGCGTGCTCGAGGCTGTATCGCTGTAATCTACGAGCGAAGCGCACTTCTTGGAATGCATATGTGTACTGCCTGGTTGGTAGGGGAGAGGGAAGAGAGTGATGTTTGGGCGGTTGAACTTGCGCATTAAACACTGGCCCACGATGTCCCGGCAAATCTGGAGAGGACTCGGCAGGGGAACCCCTTTCAATGATAATATTACCATCAGCGAGGATTTCCTGGAGTCGCTTCAATCGTGCATGGAGATCCGGATGAGAGAGCTGCAGCTGCGCCTCTGTGGCGACCTCGGAAAGCCCAGCTGCTTCTTCAATGGCGGTGCGTATTGTCGCTTCGAGCTGTTCTGCCCTGGCAGTCGCATTTCGAAAAATGGCCTCCTTCTTCAGTCGGTATGTGCGCTGTGCGCGACGGACCTGGGTGCGACGATCGTCGGAGAGTATGGCCTCGCTGGTGCCGTCCAGGCGGGGGCGTCCTACTCGTTGTGACCGGCGAGGCGTCATCTTTGGGTATAACTCGGTTTTAAACTCTATAGTTACTGCCGTGCTAGATGGACTGTATCGATTTAATCAAAGTTGCGTGAAATGCAAAATCGTGATCTTCAGATATTGTAATCAGTTAAACCTCGGCAATTCAACACAGTTGGGTCCACAGATTTGCTGGCTCTAATAACAGTGCAGAAATTGCAGCTCCATACCTGTTATGGAGGGAAATGGAGTCCACAAGCAGCCCCAATTTCCCAACATCCATACTTATGTATTCCCATCTTCACCCGCGGCCACGATTTATGGAACGGCTGTATGCACAAGATCGATCGAGCTTAATATATAGTTGAGAATCTAGGACCGAGATGGGATATTGTAATCGGAGACATATGACGAGAGAGAGATTCTACGAGAGCAGACGCCCATTCTCCGTGAGCCAACTGGAGAGTTCACCAATTAAGTCGAGTATTGCAAAGCAGTCCCGCTTTGAATAAACCCATCCTTACACGAGCGTTGCTCTTAGAGGAATATGCAAGCCAAGATTTGATAACGCTGTACCTGCGCTCATTGTTTTATAAACCGAAGAGCTGACTGGATGATCCTGAGACCTCACATGCGACAGCAGTTCTACAAAGGTAAAGTTTCGGATGATTCCTTTCCTTGCGTTAGTGCTCTAGCGTCCTAGGTATCATTCTATCATAGGGCATCGGGCTTCTCAAAGGCGCCAGCAAATTCATGGAAAGATACTTATCTACAATCATTTCAGGGCTTCTATCCTCGAACAACCATCATCCCTATAATCCCCAGCTTGGTGAATATTTGAACCCTCATCTGAAGCTACCCGACTTTGCCTGGGAAAATGGACATGTGGCAACCCCTCTCGCCTTGATTACCTCAATATCGAGGCTCATCTCTTCCAAACCCTTTCCCTTCTGTGGTTCCGGTCCGATTGTGAGCAAGTTGTATCCTTGTGGCTGATACCGGTCTCCGCGCGACCCCGGCATCTTGCCTCCGAATACTCTAACCAACAACGCCGTGGGTCCCCACTTCGACCAGATGGTAGGTCGGATGTACCATGGTTGCAAGCCCATTCTTTCGAAGTTATACAATTGCGTGGCCGGGTTTGGGGTATCGTGTACGAGCTTGACGGCAAGGAAGGAGGGGCGTGGAAGGGCCAGGTATCGAAGAATTACCTTTCGTGAGTTTCGGATGAGGCTCAACACAAGGGAGAGAAGAACGCCGGGAGATTCAAGACTGGAGCCGTGAGTAAAACACTGGGGTTACGGTGGATTGTGCGCAGAACTTACCCAAGGCTCGTCTTCATGACTTCATCCAAGTCGGCCCCCAGCATCTGTCGTACTACTGGTTTTATGCAGCCAGGGAGCGCGGAATCAACATAGACGCGGACGTATTGATCGTTTGTGGCCGTTGGTCGCGCGACTTTCTCTTCATAGGAGATTGTCCAAGCTCTCAGTTCTAACGCGAAGTGCAGGCCATCTTTCCAACCTGCGCCATGTGAAGGAAGCATGTCAAATGAGATTCCCATATCTTCGCCTAAGTTCTTGTGGAAAACACCAAGGGCACATTTCTCAACGCCCGTAAGTTGTCGCCACTCTTCTCTCTCAACCACATTAAGGATCTCGGCAAGGCCATCGCCTAATGTGTGGAGGAGGTCATCATCGGTGATTTTATTGGCGCGGCGGTAGCGGGCATGGCTGAGCCGATGACAGAGTGGTTAACAGAATGGAAGACTGCAAACTCCCTTCACAATGAGGAAGGCGAAGCTTAAGGTATGTCCAACATACAGATAATTCATTCTCGCCACGGCTGACGCATAACGATCCGAATCTCGAAGCTGGGACTGCGACTCCCGCAAGAGAATTTCCGTGTCAACAGCGCGCTTGCCCGCATTGCGCCTGTTATTCTGGCCTGTGACTGCGAAAAGCTTTGACATTGTCGGGATCCCTCCGGCCTGTTTTGGTAGTAAGGTAAAGAATTGTTTAGATTAAGCCAGTCAAATCCACATATGTTTTTATCGTACCTTCAGAAGAGCCATTCGACGAGCCTTGGCAAATGCGTGTGGAAACTCCAGTTCTTGCAATTGCGCCATAATTGCATGAGCTTCTTTGACTGTCATACTAGACAACGGCCTTCTGCCATTGGAGAATGGAGCCACTATGTCTGCCATGCGCCGGTACCGAAGAACCCTAACCAGTGACATATAGCTGATGAGAGCTAAAACTATCATCAAGGATGTATGGAAAAGGTCAGCGGCGCCGGACATCCTATTACCAATCCAAGAAATTCTCGTTCTGAATCAGTCGAGTGATGAAGCAAGTGTGTGAGGGTGCTGAAATCTTGGTACCCAAATGCAAAATAAAGGGGCGATGGCTAAAACGTGTTGTGCTCTGGGTTTGCCTTTAAGATGGGTTGCCAGCAAAGTATTCAATGGCAATCGACGTCATTTAATACGATCATGTTTAGGAACCCCTGTCCCAACAGAATCTTCGATGTACGGAAACCAATATTGATTGCGGAATGGTTGGGCTCAGAGCACAGCGACGAAGGCCCCAACTTTGATTAGAACCGAGATATTGTAATCCTGCCCCGGTGTGAACCGAGGCGCTGGTCCAAAGCTCACCCATCAAAGAACAATTCTTCCCAGTGTAGGACATCATAAACCCCATCCTGACGAACCTGCATATGTATGTGTCGAGGCTCGTATCCACTCAAGCTTCCTGCTACGAGGTTGCACGAAATTCCCGAATCTACCGTCGGTGATTGCCTTTCCAAGCGTCTTCAATATGCTTGCTGCTACTGGGGGTCCACTCTCCGTTCCGAGGATCCCTTGACTCTTGAGATAACCAGAGTCCGTCCCATGAACTTCTGGGCTCTATATAGTCTGTCGCCGGAAAATATCTACCAAAGCATTTGCCATGCTGATGCAGAGTAGTAACTACATCATTTTCCTACTGGGGGAAGAGACCTAATAGTAGCGCTCGGCTTTAGGGTAGCGTGGCGGGCAAGAGTGGACTACGAGTAGAGAAGCGGGCAGGGGGGGGTGATCATTAGATGGGGTATAGTTTATTGAGGTTACCCGCTCAGGGCACTCAGTCTCTCGCTCACCCCGTGCTCAGTGATTGTCTGGGGCTGCTCAGGACGTGCTCGGGGCGTGCTCAGATCTACTCAGTGAGCACAAAGCGACGAAGGGTGAGCACTAAAGTGGAAAGAGTAGGCCATCAACGCTCCTAGAAAATCAAGTATATATGCTAACGACGCAACAAGCTGACATTCAGGACGGGAGATCTGAGGCTCTCACACATACAGAGGAGGTAGTTGAATTTGAAGAAAGTTAGCTTGCTGTGGGATCGCCTCGACTTTGTAACTAACTTCTCTTTCTAGTCTGTAACCTGCTACGTGGTACAGGGAGAGGTAGATACTAGGAGCTCATTTTGCGCGTTAGAAGGAATTGGCTCTCCCTGGGGGCTTAGATCCTTCTCCAGTCTTGTCTCCTCCATCCTGCTCCTACAATCAATACCTTACTTCCTTCTACCTCTCCGCCAAAAAACACACCCAACCACCCCCGCCACAAGAACCACCCCCCCACCAAGCCCAATCCCCAAGCCGAGGCCCAACCCCGTCCTCTCGTCCATCCCGCCCTCGTCCCCGGCCACATTCGTATTCGCATCATCGACCGCCTCCCCGGGGACCCAGTACCGGATGGTCTCGGAGGCGCGGGGGATGGGCGGCTGTGGGGAGAGGAGCGCGCGGTCGCCTTCTCTCCAGGTGATATGCCAGGGCGCGTGGAGGGCGATGCCGGATGTGAAGGGGGTGGTTGGGCCGGTGCCGTGGGAGCGGGTTGCGGTTATTGTCGAGGATGGGGATGAGTCGGGGAGGATGGTGCGGATGCAGGGTTGGGTCATGTAGGGGAGGAGGGTATAGGCTGGGTAAGGTTCCAGGGTGTAGCCGCTAGATCCATATCCATATCCATGTATGCATCAGTATCACGGAGTAGCCTGGTGGGTGAACAAGAGAAAGAGTAAGTAGACGCACGTATGGCAGCACCACGCGGTAGTGACCGTCTCGGCTTGGAGCTCGGTTGTGGCGATCGACCATGCCAGCCAGTCCCTGGGACATACGGCGGGACTGTAGGAGAAGCGGCTGGATGAGGGGGCCGAGGCCCAGTTAGAGGGTTGGCATTCTGGGAAGCGCGGGTCTGCAGGATCCGAGAGGAGGACTGCGACGGTTTCTGCGGTGGAGTACGAGGTTGTTGTGATTGTGGTGAGGTCTTGGATGCTGCAGTCTGGAGGGGGGATAAAGGGCGTTGTGAGTGCCATGGTGGGCGGCGGTAACAAGGCCACCACGAGTGGGATTCCAGTTCCATTATCCAGTTATGTACTTTGCACTTTGTACTGTACCTATGTAGTATCTCTGGAGGCTGTGCTGCAGGGTTGCAGTAGACATATCTATATTTCCCGCGCTCCCATAGGTGGAATTTGTATATTACAGCTACATAGATAGCATACTTCAACAAGCTTCCTATCGGAGCCCTAAAGTAAACTAAAACAGCTCTTCATCCTGGATCCAAATCCCCTGCCATTTACCTAGGGAGTATGGTCCTTGTACCACGAGTCTGACACGCGTACATCGTGGGTGAGGACCGTCCAGTTAGCAAACACGGTTCCATTGCGCAGGACAGACTCCTTCCATGGATGGTAGTTCGCAGGAGGATCATCGAGCACAGTTCCGTCTGCAAAGATGATGCCATTCCATGTGCTCCCTGACGGGGATACCGATTGCAGCAGCCCGTTCGTCCGGGTGCTCTCCGCCGTACTCCTAGCCAGAGGGTTCTTGGCCGTGTTAATGTCGCAGTTCTCGCTGACCAGGTAAAGATTCAGCCCAATAGCCAAGGTCTTCAGTTCTACGCCCCAGTACTCCTCGTCGTACTCGCCCTGCAACCGGACACCGGCATAGTCCATGAGCATGACTGTCGGAATCCGGTCGGGCTCATCTCCATCATGCCATACCAGTACAATACGGGGTTCAGCATGAAGATAGAGCTCGATGCCGTACTCTGGCAGGGCACTGAGAGTGGCTACCCACTGCGAGATGTAGAAAGTGTCGTCTTCGCCGCCAATAGTCGCCCGAAGCTTGGGATAGTAAGAAACCTGGTCGTCGGCTACTTCTTTAAGATCTGACTTCTCGGACTAGTGATCGGTACGAGGCAGTCTTCCGGTGCCATAGATGCCTCTGTCGACGTCTTCGGTCGTGGCTTTTTGAATATCAGGGTCTGTCGTTGCCCCCTTGACGAAGATCACACAGCCTGCTCCGTCACTCGCGTCCAGATATGTTCCAAATGTCACCTCGTCCAGGGTTTTGCTGTCGTTTTTCTCAAGCAAGTTGGGACACCGGCGGTCGATTGTCTCCAGCTTACTGTAGAACTCTTGCACCGTGGTCTCATTCCAGTATCGGTCTTCGACGTCGTATTCCAATACGTCGACGAGATACCGCAACCAGATGATGATGACCTCGCCAGGCGCCTCTTACCTGAAGCTTCAGCAGCAATCAGTCTCTGTACCGACAAATATTCAAAACAGAACTTACGTGATAATATCGTCGAGAATTTTATCCAGCGGCTCACCTGCACCGCCAAATATACTGCCTGCGCGCTCATCATTCACATGTGCAGTCACAGAAGTACCATCATCCAAACAGACAACCTCAGATCAAAGTACCATACGCCGACTTTGAGCTGTCCGTAGGTGCTCAAGCCTTGAGTCTGGGTATTTGGGCCAGAGCCTGGACGAGCATTAGCACAAGATCTTCTACCAAAGGGCATAACCTACCAAGCCACGACGTGCTGATCCTGTCCATACCAGAGTCGTGCGATCCAGGCATGATAACGTGTTTAATCTGGCGATCACCGATTGTCGCCTGCAGATTCGACATCCACGCGTCCGGTCCCGAGGTATCAAAGCTGAGCGAAGTATAATAACCATTGCAAGATCTTCTTCACCCGCTCCGAATGATCCTCATCAGAACAAACCCGGCTAAGAATCTTTTCGTAGGCCTCATTGACTGAACCGGGTATGATTCTGTTGATCCGGATTGATGCAAATGTTTCCTCGGCAGACCGAAGGCTTTTCTCGAACGTGGATTGGATTTTGTCAATGGCTAGATGCAGCCAAAGATGCGTACGCTGCTCCATTCCTAGAAGCTGTTGCTCAAGTTGCTGTTAAATCACCCATGATATTCCCGTTTCTCTAGAAGATGAGCTGTTGATAAAAATGAGAGGCCATCTGCAGGCCTGATTAGACGGGCGTCGAAACCAAGGTTCGGATCATAAAGAAGTATATGAACCGGCGATGCCGCGCTGTCACGGGGGACCCGAAGAACGCCAACCGGATCAGAATTGCTTGCCGAGATGAACTGGAACACAGCTAGTCAAAAGAGTAACTGAATCCAAGATTAGTGCAGGAGCCCGGTGCGTCGTGGCGACCTTACCCGATCAAAGTCGACAGCGTCAACAAGGATTCAAGGCCGGATCTTGACGGTCCTGATAGGCATCACAGATGGACGAAGACGGCGCCTTCCACGTAGAGAGAGGGTAGAAAGGCAATTCGGAGCATGCTCTGGATTAATAGGGATGTGAAAGGGGAGAAAGTGTATCCAGCTCCCCGAAAACTGATTTTCATGGCCTTAGTCTATATAAGGGAAGGTAATGCGGCCGCTTTGTCCGACTAATGAAAAGCCAAGTAGATAGGTATAGATCAACACATAACTAGGTAGCATTAGCTGCTGCGCCTCATCCTTCTCCGGGTATGGATCTAGTCCCGGGCACGAGTGCCCTAATACGAGCTCATCCACCACGTTATATAACACGACGTACAACCATGTCTGCCTCAACATCACTAGTCTCAGTCATCCAACATGTACAAACTGAAAGCCTTCAGACACAAGCCCTCGCCCGTTCAGTCTAATCCTGTGCCAGCTCGTCCAGACACTGCCTGGGAGGCTATCGGACCAGCAAGCCTTCATCTAGAAGAAGAGCTGGAAAAGCTGTACTGGGATGGGGTCAGACTCGAGCTGCAAAACATCATCCACACGCTGCACACCTGGCGACAGCCCGAATACGCCAGTATCCATGTGGACAACGACGATCACGTCCATGGGTTCGATACTTTTATCGACCATGTGAGTCTGGAGGCGAGACAATACGCCATTGAATATGGTATGTGTTCTATTGATGGGAAGAGAACAAGGCTGATCGTCACAGGAAACGAGAAGAAGAGCGGATCAACGAGCTCAAAGGATTCTTATATCGCCTCTCTAGAGAATGTCATCCGAGACGCGCAGGCCGAGCGCTCCAGGATCAAAATCCGCACTGAACTGCGTGAACTGCTACGAAAAGACACTCCGAAATACACTGGAGCACACCACCTAGCATGGACGCTCCTCCAAGCAGCTGGCTTCCTCGACATCGACAAACTCATCGAGCACGTCCCATCTAAAACCCCCAGCACTCCCCAACGTACGTCTCCCAACCCCTGTCTACGACTCTATCTAACCATCCCAGTAAAAATATCCAGCATCAACAAGCAGGGCATCCTGACATTCGCCCCCCAAGAATGCACCTCCTGCAATGCCATCATCCAAGGCAGCATGTTCACGAATCCACCCGCCACCATCATCTGCGAAGACTGCTACTTTGCCCACCACTACGGCGACATCTCCTTCACCAAGAAACCCAAGCACTGCATCCTCGAGACCATCGACGCCCCCATGAGCCAGCGTCTCTGCCTCTGCCGCGACGTCGTCCGCGTCGACTCCCAGGGCCGCATGCGCAATCTATTCCCCATCGCCGCGGGCGACAACCATCTCAACGTCGCCGGCGGGCTAAAATGTATGCTGTTGCGGCTGGGTGATCTGGTTACCCAAGCCAAGTACGAGGGACTTCTCGCGATGCTCCATCCCCCGCAGACTCAGACCAAACGCTCTCTGTCGCAGCGCATCTCCATCCGCGGGCGTAGACGTGAACGTGAACCCTCGCGCCAGCCCGCACCCACAGACGCGGACATCGCCCAGCTGCTCAACGAGCTAGAAGAGAAGCACCCCGTGCAGCGGTCCACGACGCTCCGCATCGGTCCGATCCTCGTCGAGATAGCCCACGGCAGGATCGTGATATCGCCGTGCGAGCCAGCAGTCTTTCACGAGACACTCCCACCGTCTGCGCGACGCTGTCTCGCCATCGCCGCGGACAGCACCCTATCCCAGCAGCAGCGGCTAGCGACGCCAAAACGCACCCTCGCCATCCTCAAGCAAGTCGTCGGCGCCCCGTTCACCGCTCTCGACGACAGCGCTCTAGAGACTGAGATCGTCAACCTCGTCGTCGCAGCCAGTGAGACAGACTCCCCATCAGAAGACACCATACAAACCCTCCTCGACACCCTGCACACTCTACTCGACCCCCGACTGACAACCTACCTCGCCAGCCTCACCACCCGACTCACCGACTCCCCATCCCCCAGCGAGTCCCTCACCTCCCTCCTCGACACACCCCTCTTCTTGCCTCTCATCCCAAACACAGAACCACCCCTCTACCTCCTCAGCTTCCTCTCCACCCCACCATCCCCCCCCCCCCCCCCCCCCCCCCAACACCACAACCCCCCCCCCCCCCCCCAAACCCACCCCCCCCCCCCCCCCCCCCCCCCCCCCCCCCTCCCCCCCCCCACCAACCCAAAACTAGCAAACCCGCGCGCCCCCCCCCCCCACCCCCAAACCCCAACACCCCCCCCCCCCCCGCACTGCCCCCAAACACACACACCCCCCCCCCCCCCCCCCNNCTCTCCACCCCACCATCCCCCCGCCCCGTCCCCCACACCAAACACGACATCGCCCCAGGCCTCATAGAAACCTACCTCCGCGCCCCGCTCCACCGCTCCACCGACTTCCTCGACGCATCAACAGAATACTGGACAGACTGGTGTGCCCCCGTCCCAGACCCCAAAGCCACAACCCCCCTCTTCCCCTGGGACTGCACAGAAGCATACAACCCGGCCACCGCCCGCTGCGGCAGCTGCCCGCTCTCCAAGCACCTCTGGGCGTACCCGCTAGACGCATGGTCGACGCTCGCGCACCACCTCATACGCCCACCGTTCCTCTACCCACCGCAAAACAACAGCACAGACTGGATCGTCAACAGACGCACCCTGCTCGCTGCGTCGGAAACGCTCGTAAAAGGCGCTGTGGCGATGGCCCGCTCCCCGCGCTTCTCCGCCGCGACGCCTTGGCTATCGACCCCCGTCGACTATGGCCATGGTCCTGCGGCGCTGGAGCGGATCGCGCCGTACGCGCGGACGGGCGGAATCCACCCCGCCCGGCCGCCGTGTCGGCCGGTGTTGCTTTCGCCGTGGGCGAATCTTGACGCCGCGCTGCGGAGGGAGCGGTATGTGCGGCTTCGGGAGGAGATGGTGCGGCGTGGTGATATGGGGGAGGATGCGGCAAATGTCTATGCGCGGACTGGGAGGGCTGCCGCTACCGCTACTGTAGCTACCGCTATAGGAGTTGGTGTTGGGGTAGAGGCAGCGACTGTCACGACGGATGCGCAGATCGGGGTCGTCTGGTGCGAGGTTGATGGCGCCGGGGCTGGTGGTGGCACCGGGGGCACGTTTGCGTCTCTGCCCGCCAACTGTGGCTCGACGGGGTGCGGTTCTTCGTCGGCGTGTGGAGGATGTGGCGGG